>RXON01004404.1:0-30792 GCA_009667805.1 Leptobrachium leishanense | reverse complement strand
GTGACTTAAAATTGACAAAATAATATATAGTCATATAGTTAACCCCTCAATATCCTGTACTACCATGCAATCATCAATAGGTACAATGCGCCAAATTATAAATAAACACAACTTTATTTAATTAGCATTAAAATAACACAACTGTTAGGGATGCACCGATAAATCGGTGTCAATGCCGATACCGGGATCTGCACGAGTACTTGGTTCTCGTGCAGATGCCACCGATACCGGAAGCCAGCGTTGGGCTGGCTTGCTGGCCGGCATCTGTGGGGCAGTGTTTGAATGGCACTCTGCCAGGCCCCTCCGAGCGCCTGCTGGCAAAGGGTATTAGCCAGGCGGCTCGCCTGGGATCCACCAGCCGCGAGAAAGAGAAGTTCACGAGGTCACGTGAACTCTTGAGATCTCGCAAGACCGCGGCTTGTGCGCGGTTCCCAACGAGCAGCCGGGCTGCAAACTTTACTGGCGGACGCTCAAAGGAGGAAAAGTGCTCAGAGGAGCCTGGTAGAGCGGGAGACACCGCTGGGGTCAATCTATATGTGAGCTGGGGTCAATCTATATGTGAGCTGGGGTCAATCTATATGTGAGCTGGGGCAATATATGTGTGAGCTGGGGGCAATATATGTGTGAGCTGGGGCAATATATGTGTGAGCTGGGGCAATATATGTGTGAGGTGGGGGCAATATATATATGTGAGCTGGGGCAATATATATATATATATATGTATCCGGTTAGGGAACAGCACTTAGTCTCCAGCATATAAGAAGCAAAAATTGCCCAGGTGCTGTCCATGCAAAATCAGATATAGCAACCAAAGGATATGGAGCACTCTGGGACTTTGTATAAAATACAAAAATGTAATAAAGAATCATTAAAAGAAAACCAACGTTTCGGCTCCTCCGAGCCTTTATCAAGGTATATCATTGTATTTTACACAAAGTCCAAGAGTGCTCCATATCCTTTGGTTGCTATATATATATAAATATATATATATATGTGTGTGTATATATACATGTGTGAGCTGGGGCAATACATGTGTGAGCTGGGGGATATATATATGTGTGAGCTGGGGACAATATATGTGTGAGCTGGGACCAATATATTTATGAGCGGGGGGCAATATTAATGAGCTGGGGGCAGTATATATGTGAGAGCTAGGGCAATATATATGTGTGAGAGCTGGGGCAATATATATATATATATATATATATATATACGTATGAGCTGGGGCATTTTATATGAGCTCTGTTCTTATTGAAAAGTGGTCACATGACATTAAATAACAGTATCGGTACTCTGTCTTAAAAAAGTGGTACCAGTGCATCCCTAACAACTGTATATTAATCCAAAATCCCAAACAATTTTTTTCCATTTTTCATAGAGCAAGATCCAGCAAAAACGGTAATGCTGCTCCTGGGAGAAGACTTTCCACCCAAAACATTGGGTTCCTGGCCCAGGCGCTCTGATACCAGTGTCACATTCTCATTAAGGTTACAGTATTCGACTTATTGCTTATTTGTATGCTTATATACACTGTTACTTTTATACTTATACGATAACCCGCCACATGGAAACTCAGTAATGAAAAAACTTTACTTTTATTAATTTGACGTTTCAGTCATCGCAGGAACTTCCATCAGGATAAAACATACATCACTATGACAGGTTTATATACACACCCTACAAGCATAGTTCAATCAGCAATGCACCACATGATCTCCTTAATTAAACACATCAGCAGGCCCTTGAGTGTTGCCATAGCAACATATCAACAACATGGCTTCCCTAACACATCAACAAGTCCTTGGTGTTGCCATAGCAATATATCCACAACATGGCTTCCCTAACACATCAACAAGCACTTAGTGTTGCCATAGCAACGTATCAACATCATGACTTCCTTAACAACACATAAGTAAACGGTCCCCAATTAATGTAACAATGTATAATTTCTCATCAAACATTACTACATATAATTTTTTACTAGAAAATATCCAAAAATGCACAAAAATGTTACTTTATTCTAAAGTTATTGTTAAAAAAATAAAAACATGGAGGTCTCCTCACCAGATTGTTCATGAATTCACCTTGTCTGTTTTACAGCTATTCTATAATTTTCCTCTCCCTTCCTATACATCTACAATATTACATCAGCTTTTAGTTTTAAGGATATTTTTGCTCCTGAGAAACTCCCTCCCTTCCTATACATCTACAATATTTATTCTATTACACCTCCTATTGCACTCACTACAGAACTATCACTCCTAGATTACTGGATGTTTGGGTTTATTATGTATGTATTATGTATGTTTGGGTTTATTATGCCGACCTATCACTAAAATGCTAGAACTAACAGACATCACTCACACCTTGTCAGAAGTAAAATATATCCATCATTAATCTGGTTCTATGAGGCTGCTATGGCCACCTCGTCTCTGTATTCTGACATTTCATGCGATTTACTTCTAATGGTTAGATCACAGAAATCACATGATTTTTACTGGAAAGGCTTTGGTTTAAATCCAAAGAAAATTATGTATTTTATGAAGATTTCCCTTTCTTTGTGTAAAAGCTGCTGTTTTTGAGATGTCTGTGCAGGAGCCGTGTGCTATGGTGCAGCTTTCCATTTATTTACATTTGTTCAATTAAATCAAATCTGGGTAAAGTTTACTCCAGGGATTGACCCGTAAAATCTCTCCTGGGGGTGGGGTGATTGTACCCTGTTATTTCTACATAGTTTGGGTTTATATGATCGAGCTCAGTTTATGTAGAATGAAAACAAAACTGAAGATTTACTTACAACTCTCCTAGAACGTCGACATGGGGCACAACAGAGAACACTCGAGGTGTTCCCCATCTTTATCCGATTTGTAAAAACTGCTTCAAAAACTGCTGCAAGTCTTCTACCAACTGCTGCTCAAAAGCGATATGGCCCAGAGGAGCTGAACCGTGCATTTTATACTGCATGTGTGTGTGATGTCACAATCTGCTGACATCACAAAGGGACATCAGCTGTACAGGAGAAGAACTTTGAGACATAAACATGTACAGGATAGAATCTTTGTGACATCATCTGTGCAGGGGAGGGACATTGTGACATCATCTGTGCAGGAGAGGGACATTGTGACATCAGTTGTTACAGGAGAGGAACATTGCAAAGATGAACCCATAAAAAATATCAACCATTTAATCCAATATATTCCTTTTAATAAAGTGCACAGATTAAACAGAACAAAGCAATGATCAGGAAGCAGACACATACACAGAATGTGAATGAATTCCCTCTGTCTGTCTCTGTCTGTCAGTCTCTCTGTCTGTGTATTATTTTGGCTAACTGTTTATATCGCTCTTTTTACATCGGTCTTTCTGTCTGTTGATTTATCTGTTTCTGTTAATTCTACTTTTTAGATTTAAAACATGATATTAAAAATAATAATAAATAAATCCAGATGTTCCTTTAACCAGCCTGATGGCAAGAGTTTTATCCAGAAATTAAGAGGATAAAAAAAAAGCTACAAAGTGTAAAATTTTTACAAAAAGTATTAGAATTTAAAAAAAAAATCAAGTTAAAGAAAATCTTTATTTGTATTGTACTGCGCTGCAGAATATTTTGGTGCTTTATAAACAATTGTCATTTTATTTGGTCTTTAGCTTCTGCTTGTGTTTTTATTGTACTGCGCTACAGAATATGTTGGCACTTTATAAATAAATGTAATTTTATTAGGTCTTTAGCTTCTCTTTGTGTTTTTCCAGTGACGAGTAATCTCCCATTTAAAGAGAAATCCTTCACCTGTAGAATTGCTTATATATCCACGGGTAGAGGGAGGCAAAACGTGACGGACACGAAAATTACCACATCGATTGAAGCTTCCTCAGTAATCCCACAGGGCCGAGGTAAGAGGCGCTGCAGCTCTGCTTCTAACAAAACCACCTTCAGGGGGTGCTCAGTGCAGGATAACAAGGAAAGAGGCGCCGCAGCTCTGCTTCTAACAAAACCACCTGCAGGGGGCGCTCAGTGAAGGATAACGAGGAAAGAGGCGCCGCAGCTCTGCTTCTAACAAAACCACCTGCAGGGGGCGCTCAGTGCAGGATAACGAGGAAAGAGGCGCCGCAGCTCTGCTTCTAACAAAACCACCTGCAGGGGGCGCTCAGTGCAGGATAACGAGGAAAGAGGCGCCGCAGCTCTGCTTCTAACAAAACCTCCTGCAGGGGGCACTCCGTGCAGGATAACGAGGAAAGAGGCGCTGCAGCTCTGCTTCTAACAAAACCACCTGCATGGGTGCTCAGTGCAGGATAGTGAGGAAAGAGGCGCTGCAGCTCTGCTTCTAACAAAACCACCTGCAGGGGGCGCTCAGTGCAGGATAACGAGGAAAGAGGCGCTGCAGCTCTGCTTCTAACAAAAAGACCTGCAGGGGGCGCTCAGTGCAAGATAACGAGGAAAGAGGCGCCGCAGCTCTGCTTCTAACAAAACCACCTGCAGGGGGCGCTCAGTGCAGGATAACGAGGAAAGAGGCGCTGCAGCTCTGCTTCTAACAAAACCTCCTGCAGGGGGCACTCAGTGCAGGATAATGAGGAAAGAGGCGCTGCAGCTCCTAACAAAACCACCTGCAGGGGGCACTCAGTGAAGGATAACGAGGAAAGAGGCGCTGCCTCTCCAGGTGTACATTCCACAAACACAAAGATCGAGGCATCCCGTCCCTGCGCCCGACTGCTAATTTTGATATATTGCAGCATGTCTTGTTCCAGCCGGTGCCTTGTTTGCTCGTGGTAATTTGCCGCGCCGCTGGGATTGTCTCGTTTGCACCAAAGAAACAAAATGCATTTGGGATTTCTCCTGATTTTCATTCCCCGTCAATCAATTTCTGTAATTTTAATACAAGGACTCAGAGGCGAGTATTGCCGTCTCTTTTCTTGCTTTTAACAATAGTCGCAAGTGAAATGTCCAAAAAAATACAACAGACATAAAGTAAAACATTTTTCCTAACAGTGGTATCTTCTAACCCCCCTTTCCCAGAGGTATAGTCCATACTTCCTCCAAGTCTATATATAGGACTGCCTCAGTGGCGTAGCGTGGGGGGGGCTGGGGGGGCCGTGGCCCCGGGTGCAGTTTTGTTAGGGGCGCATTCGCCGGACCGCGTGACCGGCTGCGCACGCACACAGCCGCATCCACTTCACAGGACGGACTGTTCAAGACCGGGCAGGCGCTCCCGCGCTGCCCGGCATCTGGGTCCCCTCAACCCCCTGCCGGAGCTGGGGCAACAATCCAGGTGAGAGCTGGGGCAAATCCATGACCTGGGGGCAAATCCATGTGTGACCTGGGGGCAAATCCATGAGCTGGGGGGCAAATCCATGAGCTGGGGGCAATCCATGAGTGAGCTGGGGGCAAATCCATGAGTGAGCTGGGGCAAATCCATGAGTGAGCTGGGGCAAATCCATGAGCTGGGGGCAAATCCATGAGCTTGGGCAAATCCATGAGCTGGGGCAAATCCATGAGTGAGCTGGGGCAAATCCATGAGTGAGCTGGGGCAAATCCATGAGCTGGGGGCAAATCCATGAGTGAGCTGGGGCAAATCCATGAGCTGGGGGCAAATCCATGAGTGAGCTGGGGCAAATCCATGAGCTGGGGGCAAATCCATGAGTGAGCTGGGGCAAATCCATGAGTGAACTGGGGCAAACCCATGAGTGAACTGGGGCAAATCCATGAGCTGGGGGCAAATCCATGAGCTGGGGCAAATCCATGAGTGAGCTGGGGCAAATCCATGAGTGAGCTGGGGCAAATCCATGAGCTGGGGGCAAATCCATGAGTGAGCTGGGGCAAATCCATGAGTGAGCTGGGGCAAATCCATGAGTGAGCTGGGGGTAAATCCATGAGCTGGGGCAAATCCATGGGTGAGCTGGGGGCAAATCCATGAGCTGGGGGCAAATCCATGAGCTGGGGCAATATCCATGTGTGAGCTGGGGCAAATTCATGAGCTGGGGCAAATCCATGTGTGAGCTGGGGCAAATTCATGAGCTGGGGCAAATCCATGTGTGAGCTGGGGCAATATCCATGTGAGAGCTGGGGCAATATCGATAACGTGTCCACAGGTTGGGGGGGGGTGCACAATTCTTGGCTGGCCCCGGGCGCTAACAACCCACGCTACGCCACTGGACTGCCTTCTCGCCTTTTCTCCCTCTTTTCTTGCGACTAGGAAAGATAAGTATTCAATTTATTACTCTGAGAGTTAAATTGCTTTATTTATTGTAAATCAGCGTTTGTTCATTTCCGTTCGCCTGGCTTTAACCACGGCGTTGGGAGTGGTGTGCGGAGGTTTGGCTGTTGGCTCGCGGTGATGGGCGGGCCGCCAATCCCTCTTAAGTTGCATGTCCTTTAAAGCATGAGGTGATTTTTTCACTCAGTGCGGCTTAGAGCGGCTGCGGACATTTCGGAGGGCGGGGCGCATGCGCGAGACCTCCGCGCGCTTTCACCCGCCATCTCACGAGCTCTCACACTGCCACAGACATGCCGCGCGGCCAGAGCCAACAGTGTGCGGATTCAAAGAGCTCCTCGCCAGCAAGAGATTCCCAATCGGACGATTGCTCCATTCACATGGCAGATATGTATAAAAAGGCGGACACTACCCCTCCAGCTTCTGTTATTACTGGCCCTGATTCCCTGGCTGCCCCCACATCCCTTAAACCTCAGATACAAATATTGATTGAATCTGCTGTAATTAAAGCGCTTTCTGCCTTATCCGATTCCTTTGCCAAATCTATAAAAGATGCTTTAGCTAAACGTAGCTCCGTCCCGGATAAACCGGGTGATGATTCGGGCACATCCCTCACTACTGTGACGCCCGTCCATCCTCCCTTGGTCACCGCCATGGGGAAACAGCCCACTGATTCTAAAAAGTGCAGGGCTGGAGGGGCTGGCATCCCCGCAACACTGCCCGGGACTGTCATGCCGGAGGCACAAGCTTCTAAAAAGCGCACCAAAAAGACGCATCATATTGAGAGTGAACCCCCTAAAAGGGCTAAGTCCTCTGACCCCTCTAGAGCGGTTGCTCGTCCAAGCTCTTCCAGTGCTCATAATATTCCATCAGATGAGGAGGATCAGAGAGATGAGGCTATTGACGTATAAGCCTCAGATGAGGACTTTAATGAAACTGTTGCAATTCCCAAATCAGACCCTTCAGGTACTATTTACGATCCATTAGGTAATCCTATGTTTTCGCCTGAGGATTTATCCCATCCCAGATCGTCCGAGTGGACGCCTATTCCTCACGTGGAAGCGTGGGTAGACGCTAGAGTGCGCACAGCTCCAGATAAAGCCACTAGAAATAAAATGAAGTCTGAGTGCCCCCGACCCTCTACGGTGGGGAAAACATGCATGACGCCCGAAGTTGATCCCAAATTTATTAAATTTGTAGAAAACAAGGGATGGTCCCAAAAACGGGGTATCGACTTGGCTTTTAGGACATGCCAAGATTAATTATTGGACACTACGGGTCCGTTAGCTTGTTCTGCTACATCTAATAACTTAACTAAGCTAGCTGACGCAACTTTAGATCCCTACGACGTTTCTAACTGGGCTCAAAGGGCCCTTAGCTTTTTAGGAAACACAGCTTTAGCCTCCGAGCGGAGGAAATGTATTTTATTAAAGATGGATACACAACTCGCTGGGGTGGCAGACAATGAATTGGGGGCCAAGACCCAAGGTTCCTTATTCAGAAAATGATTTCTTAGAGATATGTCCAAATATTCGGGAGCGTTCACGACTATGGAGAAAGTCACTACGTCAATCAAAAAGTGTTTACCACCGGAGTTTTTGCGAGGGCTGGCCGGGTCAGGGGTCGCGCTGCCGGCCATACACGAGCAGGTTTATCCCGCCCGTTTGCAGGCTCCGTTTCCTATGATGCTTCCCAATCGGAAACAAGAGTGGCTCAATTCTACCCGACTAGAGCACGTCCCTGGCGTAACAGGGGATACAGAATTTACCGTGGAGGTCGAGGATTCCGATATTTCAGAGCTCCAGGTACGGGATCTTGTTATTCCTCATACATCAATCCCGGTTGGGGGTCGATTGTCTGCTTGTCATCCTCAGTGGCGCGAAATCACTTCGGATTTATGGGTACTACGCACGATCCAAGGTTTTCTTACATATCTCTTCCTCCACCGCTGGTATTTTCAGCAGACGATGCAGCGTTGGTGGAAGAGGAGATAACAGATCTATTGAGAAAGGAAGCCATAGAACAGGCTCCTCCAGGGGACATGAAGTTCATGGGCAACCTCTTCCTAGTTCCCAAGAAGGGAGGCGGGAGGCGCCCGGTCCTCAATTTGAAAAGTTTAAATCTACATATAAAGTACAATCATTTTCAGATGGAGGGTTTACATATCCTGAAAGATGTGCTCAAACCAGAAGACTGGTTGGCGAAAATAGATCTGAAAGATGCCTATTTGACAGTTCCAATGGCAGAGGAGTCCAGGGGGTTCCTCTGCTTCCGTTGGAACTCGATAATCTGGCGCTTTCGTTCCCTACCATTTGGCCTCTCTTCAGCGCCTTGGTGTTTCACCAAGCTGCTGAAACCGGTTGTCAGTCGTCTTCGGTCACAGGGTGTGCGGATGATTATATATCTGGACGACATCCTGTTGATGGCCGAGTCAGAGTCGCTTCTGAAGAATCACATCAATCAGACGATACTCTTACTTCAGGGTCTTGGTTTCCTAATAAATTTGGAAAAATCTATCCTTCATCCAGTGCGTTCTCTGGAATTCCTGGGTTTTATACTTTGCCCAGAATCGATGACCTTGTTCCTTCCGAATCAGAAATGCAAGTCCATCCTAAAAGAGGTTCAGGCTATTCTGTCCAGTGTATTACCGGCGTTGAGGGATTTATCCCGTATAATCGGGGTACTGGTAGCCACGAGGCTAGCTATTCACCCTGCTCCTCTGCATTATCGGGCCCTCCAACGCCTGATGGCCCATTCCCTAAGGCAGGGGCTCGATTATGCAGATCAAGTGACTCTATCCATAGGGGCACGTCAGGATCTCCGATGGTGGATTGCCAACCTCCGATTCTACAACGGCAAACCTATAGTGGCGCCTCCCCCTACGATGGTGATAGATTCAGATGCGTGTCTGACGGGTTGGGGCGCCAGGTGCGGAGATATGATGACCGGTGGCCCCTGGTCCGAGCAAGAGGCTCTCATTCATATAAACGGACTAGAGCTATTAGCGGGATTATTCGCTATTCAGAGTTTCCTCAAAGGGGAAACTTGTTCATCGGTGCTGACAGTGAAATGTAATTTTATTTGGGCTTTAGCCTCTGGTTGTGTTTTTGTTTTTTTGTACTGCGCTGCGCAATATGTTGGCGTTTTATAAATAATTGTCATTTTATCAGATTTTTAGCCTCTGCTTGTGTTTTCTTTGTACTGTGCTGCGGAATATGTTAGATCTTTAGCTTCTGCTTGTGTTCACAGAATCACAGAATGCCAAAAAAACAAGAAGGGTTTGGCGGTCCGCACACCGCAGTGAGAAAACCGCCAAGCCCCTCAACGCTGCTCCGGATGCCTTGGTTAAAGCCAGACAAACGGAAACAAGTACCAAGTAAATAAGTTCAAATAGAAAAATATTAGAAAGAAAGACAACAAAGGCGATACTTATCTTGCCAAAGCAGCAAGAAAAGAGGGAGAAAAGGCGGGAACGTGGTCCTATATATAGAGTGACTGGAACTATGGACTGTATCACTGGGCAGGGGTGTTAGATGATACCATTGTTAGTAGACATGTTTTCTTTAATGTCTGATATGTTTTTTTACATTTTTACTTGCTGCTATTAATAAAAACAAGAAAAGAGACTGCAATACTCGCCTCTGAGCTCTTGTATTAAAATTATGCTTTTTTTTCATATTAACAATAATAATTTCTCTCTTCCAATAGATCTGTCAAGCGAGCAACGTCAAGCGATCCACTGTCATCAAACCAACCCCTGCAAGAAGCTGCTCCTCCTGCATCACCGTAAGGTAATCAATCTTATTTCTACATATAATAGTCCGAGTTCGAGTGACACTGGTTACCTGAGAGTGACCCCTCTCAGGCAGCCAATGTCAGGAGTGTGATTGCTTTTAGCAGTCGCACCTCTTTCACTCTTAGGCAGCTATTTACAGCAGTCACACTCTTGACACTCTCAGGCAGCCAGTGAGAGGAGTGTGATTGTTTTCACTGGTTGCCAGAGCGTGACAAGGTGTGACTCCTTCAGGCAGCCGCTGTCAGTAAAGCAGGCTGGGTCGCGGACCGGTCCCTGGCCTGGTAAGTGCTGGGCCGCAGCGTGATGCGAGTGATGCGGAGCGGCTGTAACTACAAATGAAGCTTCGCCTGCCTGCCAGCCTCTAACCTCCTGCAGCCGGCAAGCGAAGCTTCATCTGTAGTTGCAGCTACATCACTCACGTTAACTCCTGAGCTCCGCCTCCTGTCATATCAGTCCTCCAATGGTTCTGATACCTAATTAATTTGATTTAAAAGTTGTAATATTTATTTTGGTTCTAAAAAATAAAAATATTTATACCCTTGAAAAATAAAGTATCTCTTTTTTTTTAGGCGCCATGGCGACCTGGCGCCTCGGATTTGTCGAGCCCATATTTTTCTCTCCCCTGCTTCCTCTGGCTCCCACATTGTGTTTGCACAGTGCGTTAAGTTGTGCCTCGGGCTTGTCGGGTTCTGCTGCTCCTCGTGCCCCGTCTCCTTGTTTTGTACCTTTTGTTACTCTCTGTTACCCTAGCATTAGCCTTTGTATTGGCGGCTGTGCCGTCCTGCGTTATCCCCCGGTTTGGCTCGTCTCGGGTTCCAGGTATTTTATGGAAGTTTGGCCTCCAGAGCATTGATTGAGTGGCGGCTGAATGTGATTGTCACGGCGTATGAACCTCCTGCTCTTACATGGGGTAATATTGTGATTTTTATGAGCCAGAATCACTCCGTGAAATGTTTGTGTCCCCTGATATTACCTCCCCATACATGGCTGTAACCCGACCACACAAACACATTGATGGATGATTTAAAGCTTTAATGATGGCATTTATAATCATCTTATAGATAATGCATAGATCTTTCCATGACATTTATCTCTTCGTTTTCTCTTGGAGGAGCCCGTGACTGCTCACACTCCATAGTTAAACAGGCTGGAACAAAGCCGTGCGTCCATCCAGTTCAGCCTTTCACACATCACCTCTTGCTGCTGATCCAAAAGAAGGCAAAAAAACCCAGTCTGAAGCGCTCGCCAATTTGCAACATACTTGGAAAAAAATCCTTCTTGACCCCTGAATGATGGTCGGATTTCTCTTTGGATCAAGCAGCCTCTATCTGCTCCGGGCCGGACACCACGTCACTCCTCACAGCTCAGTTTTTCATAGATTAAGACATAGGACGTGGCGTTCTGGGAGTGACGGCTCATGTTTGATACAGAGTCCCAGGACGTAGTGGTGACGCGGCTGTCATTGAACTCAAACCAATTCATGCGTCCTGGTGGTGCCTCGCTTCTGGCTGCCTGCACATAGGATTGTTGGGATGGGCGCGTTTCAGGCTGGACGTCCCCTGCTGTGCTGGAATCGTCCCCGGCGTAGGTGTAATAATGTCCACTGTTTGCCGTTGCGCCGGAATGCACCACAACTGAACTGATGATATAGCGGACTTGACGTTGGGTGCTTGCCTGACATTGTAGCTCAGGGGCTGCCGCAAAGCCTGCTCGACCGAGAGAGCTGGATGTTTCCACGGGCAGGAGCAGTGTCGCTGGAATGAACACAGGATCGAATAATTTGCGGATCGCCCCTAGCGTCCGGTCATAGGAAAACCTCATTAATGTCAGAGTGAGGTATTCCGGCTCCTCCACAATACGCATGGTTTTCTCTGCGTTCTGGGGGGATCCACAGATGGAACATGCGTATCGGTTATCACCTTCTAGAGTTTCCGGTGCAAGGGATCGGTTTAGGAGGTCGGTGATGGAAATGCCTGCTTGGTTTCTTCCCATGAGAGAGGGCGCCCTCCTCTGTGCAGGACCCCCAGCGGATGATGGAGGGAAGGCCAGGCAAAGATCTGCGAAGATGTCATTGTTCTGTGAGATGTTCAGGCAGATCTTGCAGGTGATAGATGTTTCCATCTGGCCTCTAAACATCTTTTCTATTAATGTTTTCTGCTCTTTGTTGTCCTGGACATTGGAGGGTCTCTGACAATGCAGGAAGGTCATTCTTTCCTCGTCATGCAAGCTGAAAGAAGAAATAGAAATGCATGTTAGCACAAAAATGGGGGGAAAAGGCAAAAAATCCATAAACTATAAAAGTTATCAGACTATTGAATGCATCCAAAGTTGAAATGTGCTGAGATCTGATGAGGTGACGCCTCACTGTGATGTCATACTCCACACTCTTTTACACTAATGACCCTATGTCGTGTTAGTGGGTGAGTGCGATGTATCCATCATGTAAGAAGAGGATTATTTCCATGAAATCTACCTGCTCAGAAGGAATCTCATATATTCCATGCAGTCTTGCTGTGATCCAGCGTCGAACCGTTTGGGTCTTGAAGCCTCCAGAAAGGCCCGAGGGGAGAACACTTGTCCCTGATTGGAAATAAAGCAAGACGCTAATGTAAGATTTTGCAGCGAGAGGGAAGGAGAGAGGAGATTTCACATGGAACATGATATATACCTCATTGTATTTCAATTCGATAAAAACTCTTTGAAGTTCTACTATCAGAGGACAGGTGCTGGTCACGGATAACACGCAGTCCCTGAACCTGAAAATAAAGCAAATAAGACCGTGCGGTGAGACACAAAGAATAAATCAGAGAACATACATTTCATATTTTAGCAGAGTGAATGGCAATGTCACTTCCTCTCCTTCTTTCCGCTGTCACTGCCTCTCCTACTACCCACTGTCACTGTCTCTCCTACTACCCACTGTCATTGTCTCTCCTACTACCCACTGTCACTGTCTCTCCTACTACCCACTGTCACTGTCTCTCCTTCTACCCACTGTCACTGCCTCTCCTCCTTCCGGCTGACACTTCCTCTCCTCCTTCCCGCTGACACTGCCTCTCCTTCTTCCCGCTGTCACTTCCTCTCCTTCTTCCCGCTGTCACTTCCTCTACTTTTCCTTGCTGTCACTGTCTCTCCTTCTTCACACTGCCACTGTCTATCCTTCTTCTTAGTGCCTTTGCGCTCCCCCCCTGCACTGCCATCTGTTGCAACTAAACCATGACTGTAGTGTCTTACTCAGAGTTCACTAATCTCAGGTTTGTGTGTTTCCGGCCCCCGAGGAATATGTAATGGGACATTAAATGAGATCTTACCTCGTGGCCATGAAGAGGGCCTGTAACACGCTGTTCATGTAACACGTGTTCCCCAGGTTCCGCAGTCCCGTATTGGGAGCATTTGGTGTTGAGGTCTGCTGGGGTTCAGAGTTCACTGTAGCACTGGAGCGAGATGTGAGGAGACTTAGGGCCAGAGCGAGAGATAGCTCCTCATCAGATGTATCGCTCTCATCCTAAAGAAAACGGGAAAAATCAGAAATCCGTCGAAATTACCCAAAATTACAGTGTATTTTATAAACGTGTGCGTTTGTTTTTGGAGAAATCGCGATGTGTCTGAGTAGAATAATAACCGTATGACACGACTTACCTCGCTATCGGTGACTGAAGATTCGAAGTGAATGTTCACCAGGTCACGGCTTTCCACGCTGGATGCGGCGCTGTTGTTTGCGTTATCACTTTCCACGGTGGAGGTGGCGCTGTTGTTCGCGTCACTTTCCACGGTGGAGGTGGCGCTGTTGTTTGCGTTGTCACTTTCCACGGTGGAGGCGGCACTGTTGTTTGCGTCACTTTCCACGGTGGAGGCGGCGCTGTTGTTCTCACCGTCACATTCCATGGTGGAGCTGACGCCGTATTCCTGGTATTCGTCGTCCTGTGCGGAGCTGAAGTGGATGTCGAGGTCGCTGCGCAGATTGTATGTGCCCTTCTTGCTCGTGAAGCAGTTTTTAAGGTTGATTTTCTTAAAAAGTCTGTAGCACGAGAAGAGGCAGCAGCTTCCATCTTTCCACTCCCAGCGCTCCGCTGATTCTGCAGGGTTTGAGATGGTGGATCCTGCAGAACGCTTCCCGAAAAGGCGGGGAAAAAATCTTCGAAAAGGCATGATGCTATTCCAAAAAATAAAGAATCGCGAGCGTTGTGACCTACACTGAAAACAGCCAAGGCACGAGTGAGGGAGGTTACACTGAACCGCCGACTCAGAACCTGAGCCCTGTGACATCACAATACCATCTGTGACATCACACCAGCTCACCTGTGCTGTGTATCAGTGCTTAACAGTGTTGCTATGGAAACAAAGGGAAAAAACAATCCCTGCACAGTAAACCGGGACAGAAGGAAGCAGTTGGTGACAGTTGATGAGAGTCTCGCTGTATATATTCTCATAAGGCTGTCCCGGGCCCAGACAATACATTGTTACACAAATTATAGCTGCTCCTCATGTGAAATTGTGATGTGCTGTAATGTCGTCACATCGGGTGTAAAGTAATGGCTCCTCGTTTATTGTTTCACTTATTTTCCCTTTTCTTTTTAATATTTTGTCTGTTTTAAAATATATAAAAATAATAAAAATCCCCAATGTCTAATGTTCTCACTGGACAATGCGTAGTAGTTATAAATTAAAAAAAAGTGCCTAAACTGTGGGAGAAATATATTTTTTATTTCTAGGATTTTGAGGAAACAACAAAATAATTTAATTGTTTAAAATAATTGAAAATCAGTTTCTGGCTTCGTTTGCCTCAAAAGAAGGAGCAGAATCTGTCATCGCCTTAAAATGTATTGAAATTAGAGCAGAATGTTAGGGCTGGGGTTACCCCTAAAACACACACAAATAATCCCTTTTTCCTGCAATTTTTACAAAGGATGTAAAATCTCAATCTGTGAAAAAATAAACAAATATACATACATACAAATACATATATCTTTTTACATCTGGGCACCAGGGGTTAACCCTTACACACCCCTCTCTTTCATTATAGGAGCCAGGTTGTCTAGCAGTGAGAGTGAGGGATATATATGGGGTCACATACAGCCGTGCCTTCCTTCATTAGGGGCGTCCAATACTAGGCTTTATTGATACATAGTAACACTTAAGCAACAAAAGAAAAAACTGAGAGAGGAGCAAAGAGGAGTCTCTCTCATAGGTGTAAATTAACACCCCCCCCCACCCTGCAACGGGCCTAACCCAAAAAGCAGAGAAATAATAAATAATAGTAATGATTCTCCCTCTTGATAAAGGCCGGTCAGGGTGAAACATGTCAGCTGGTCTTTATAGTTTGTAAGCGGGTTATATTTGGTGGGATAGTGACCTATATTTATGGAGTGGCCAGTGTGAGTGACAGCTCTGCTTGCTGAAACCTGTATGAATGAAATCATTGACTCCCTGTATTGTCTGTCTGATGGTTTATTGGGGCTCGGTTAAGCCAGCGGAGGTTTTTTCATGGCTCTGTATGTAAACGCCTTTGTTCTATGATGTGACGGCCCTTTACGCAGTCTTTATCTGGCGATGTGGTTAAGGCCGCTTCGCAATCTATGCATTATAATCGTCTGCCTATTGATTGGTCTGATCAGTGTTTATCTGAGCTATCCTTTACTTTCTACAGCTTTCACTTTTTTGTGTCATTTGTGCGTATATGGGGGCTTTTTTCTAGTCTTCCTATTGGGTACATTGATATCAGTCCAATGCTCAAGCACTTAATGACTGTTTGTCAACTCATGTTACCTGCTTTAATTTTGGGTTTGATCAATCACCCCCTTGCACTTGGCTTGAAGATCTTTTTGTTATATGTGTTGTTTTTTTGTCCTGTGTCGTCTTCTTTTTGTGCGCTTTGCTCCGTTAATAAAGAGTGTGTTTGGCAGTAATACAATTATTTTTTGAGGTTTTTTGCACCATTACCCCCTGCTCTATTTAGAGGTAGAATAGGGCCTTTTCCCTGTCTGCCGGATTTTTTTTTTTTTTTTTTCTTTACATACAGGGTTATTCAAAAGGAATTGAAGTCACCGTTCGGTGACTTTTCGTTCTCTTCATTTTGGTGCGATTCGGTGATCCTATTTTGGCGACCCTGCGGTGTATTCAGCAAGCACCTCAAGGCCGTCATAGTGCAGGGAAAAGCCGCCGGCGAACACTCACGGCAAAACCCGGCGAGCACTCACCGCAAAACCCGGCGAACACTCACCACAAAACCCGGCGAACACTCACCGCAAAACCCGACGAACACTCACCGCAAAACCCGGCGAACGTACCCAACAAAACCAAATACCCGACAAACGCTCACCGATACCCGCAAAAACATCTGGATTAACCCTGCCAAACACGCCAGAGAAACCCGAGCAGCTGCCGATCACAGCGCAGAGCAGCCACCAGAAAAAGCCGCTACCGCAGACAAATGGAGTGAAGAAGACAAAAACAGTTTGCTTGAATGTTTAAAGAGTGAAACACTGTTTGCAAAGAAACTACTGAGCGAAAATGTCTGAAATTTATATATAAAATCCAATGAATGATAATAAAAAGGCTGTTACAGAAAAAAGCCTAAAAGATCTATAAATAAAGAGACTTTTTGCTGCAGAATATAATAATAAAAATTTTTTTGTGGAGCTCTTCTATGTATCCAGGGTGTGCAGGATGCTGCCGGGTACCAGCGTGTGACGTGTCAGAACCCACCTCCCCCCTCTACAGGCAGCAACTGGACGACCACCAGGCGCAGAGGGATGAGGGACATGAAAAGCCCTCCCCAAACGAGGCGCATGGACTTCTCCAGCAGGTAACCAAGACCTGTCCTCAAGCCCGAACCTCTCCCAGTTCAACCAGTTACCCTTCTTTTATTCCCGGGAGACTATGACGGCACGTACCTCCTATTCCTCCTCAACTTCTACCATGATAGGTGGAGGAGGGACATGGACTTTGGTGACCTGTTACACAGGAGAGGTTTCAGGAGACTAACATGAAAGACATTATGGATTTTTAAGTAGGAAGGTAATGCCAAAGCATGTGACACAGGGTTAACGCGGCGCAAGACTCTATATGACCCAATAAAACGAGGAGCCATCTTCATCAACAGCACGAGTAGCTTAATGTCCCATGTGGTAAACCACACTCTGTCCCCAACAGCATATGTGGAAACCTGATATTTATTAATGTCACAATTATTACAGTGACCCCTGATATTTATTAATGTCACAATTATTACAGTGACCCCTGATATTTATTAATGTCACAATTATTACAGTGACCCCTGATATTTATTAATGTTACAATTATTACAGTGACCCCCTGATATTTATTAATGTCACAATTATTACAGTGACCCCTGATATTTATTAATGTCACAATTATTACAGTGACCCCTGATATTTATTAATGTCACAATTATTACAGTGACCCCTGATATTTATTAATGTCACAATTATTACAGTGACCCCTGATATTTATTAATGTCACAATTATTACAGTGACCCCCTGATATTTATTAATGTCACAATTATTACAGTGACCCCTGATATTTATTAATGTTACAATTATTACAGTGACCCCTGATATTTATTAATGTCATAATTATTACAGTGACCCCGATATTTATTAATGTCACAATTATTAGTGACCCCCTGATATTTATTAATCTCATAATTATTACAGTGACCCCTGATATTTATTAATGTCACAATTATTAGTGACCCCCTGATATTTATTAATGTCACAATTATTACAGTGACTCCTGATATTTATTAATGTCACAATTATTTAAGTGACCCCCTGATATTTATTAATGTCACAATTATTACAGTGACCCCTGATATTTATTAATGTCACAATTATTACAGTGACCCCCTGATATTTATTAATGTCACAATTATTACAGTGACCCCCTGATATTTATTAATGTCACAATTATTACAGTGACCCCTGATATTTATTAATGTCACAATTATTACAGTGACCCCTGATATTTATTAATGTTACAATTATTACAGTGACCCCTGATATTTATTAATGTCACAATTATTACAGTGACCCCCTGATATTTATTAATGTCACAATTATTACAATGACCCCCTGATATTTATTAATGTCACAATTATTACAATGACCCCCTGATATTTATTAATGTCACAATTATTACAGTGACCCCCTGATATTTATTAATGTCACAATTATTAGAGTGACCCCCTGATATTATTGTCACAATTATTACAGTGACCCCTGATATTTATTAATGTCACAATTATTACAGTGACCCCCTGATATTTATTAATGTCACAATTATTAGTGACCCCCTGATATTTATTAATGTCACAATTATTACAGTGACCCCCTGATATTTATTAATGTCACAATTATTACAGTGACCCCCTGATATTTATTAATGTCACAATTATTACAGTGACCCCCTGATATTTATTAATGTCACAATTATTACAGTGACCCCCTGATATTTATTAATGTCACAATTATTACAGTGACCCCTGATATTTATTAATGTCACAATTATTACAGTGACCCCTGATATTTATTAATGTCACAATTATTACAGTGACCCCTGATATTTATTAATGTCACAATTATTACAGTGACCCCTGATATTTATTAATGTCACAATTATTACAGTGACCCCCTGATATTTATTAATGTCACAATTATTACAGTGACCCCCTGATATTTATTAATCTCATAATTATTACAGTGACCCCCTGATATTTATTAATGTCACAATTATTACAGTGACCCCCTGATATTTATTAATGTCAAAATTATTAATTAATTATTAATCGGCACAGGAAGCTCGCAACCATATCAATGGTTTGGAATTACTGGCGAGTCTGTTTGCCATGCAGAGCTTTCTCAAATCAACAAGTCAGGTGTCCGTTCTCCTCCGACTGGACAACTTCCCGGCCGTGAAGTACATCAATGCCCTGGGGGGCCCTCGATCCTCCCTACTGACAGAGATGGCAACGCGGCTTTGGGAGTGGTGCTTTCGAAAGCAGATCACGGTGCAAGCCCAGTTCATACCGGGTGTTTCGAATCTACTCGCAGATTGGAGCTCGAGACACACGGAGGACTCCGGGGATTGGCGTTTGAACTCGTCAATCTTTGCCGTCGTGACGGGACTTTGGGGTCCGTTTCAGATCGACCTCTTTGCGTCGCGCCTGAACAACCTAGTACCCAACTTCTACAGTTGGCGTCCGGATCCAGTGGCAATAGCCACCGATGCATTCCTTCAGGACTGGAGGGGACATCGTCATTATGCTTTTCCTCCGTTTCAGTTGGTGGCTCGGACGTTACACCAGGTGCGGATGCAGGAGGCAAAGTTGGTTTTAGTGGCCCCATTCTGGCCCAACCAACCATGGTTTCCCCTGTTTCTGGAACTCCTGGTGGATTTCCCGCGGTTGTTACCGAGATGTCAGGATCTGCTGTTGGACGGTCAGGGACTTCCTCATCCACTGTTAATACGAGACTCGTGTCACGTCCTAGTCTCCCTGGTCTCGGGGATCCCGGGACGTTCGGAAGTGTTTCGAGCCGGACTAGGGCCCTCCTACGGGCCGCATGGGCTCCAGGCACACTGTCCTGTTATGACTCCGCCTGGGCTCAGTGGTCTAGTTGGTGTATGCCACGGAATTTGGATCCCTTTCAAACCCCTATTATCTTCATCTTAAACTTTCTATCAGAATGTTTTGATGACGGAAAGGCTTATCGAACTATTAATGTTTACCGGTCGGCTTTGTCGGTCTATCATGTGGGTTTCCAGGGGATTCCGGTGGGCAAACATCCCTTGGTCTGTCGGTTACTGAGAGGCATTCGGTGCTCAAGACCTCCGCTCCCTCGGTATTCAGAAACTTGGGATGTGGCAATTCTGCTCAAATTCTTGAACGAATGGCCCTCTAATCAACAGTTATCGTTGAGACAACTCTCGGCTAAACTTTTGGCCCTTCTCTGTCTCATCTCGTGTAAGAGAGTGGGAGATGTCCGGGCATTGGACTTTCAGGTCAGGTCTTTTGTCCCAGAGGGGGTCCGGTTTGACGTCTCTCGTCGGACTAAGACGTCTATAAAATCGGTGTTTTATCCGGCACTTCGTTCTCAACCGGCCCTGTGTCCTGTAAACTGTTTACAAGTGTATGAAACACGTACGATGTCGCTGCGATCGGATAGTGTGACACCCCTTTTTATTTCTTTTCGCTCGCCGCATGCCGCGGTACTCTGGCGCGTTGGCTTAAATGGCTGTTAGCGCTAGCGGGGGTAGATGTGTCTAGATTTGGGGCTCACTCGGTTCGTAGTGCGACTGCGTCTGCCGCGATGTCTGCGGGTTGTCGTTTGGAGGATTTACTCAAGTCGGCTGATTGGTCTAGGGAGACCACCTTCCGTACTTTTTATTTTAAGCCGATTGTTCATTGGTCGTCCGCTCTCATGGACAAGCTTTGAACTTGCAATAGGAGCCTCTGAGTCCTTGTATTAAAATTATAGAATTTAGCTAAGTTATGAAGATAAGTTAGAATTTTAATAAAGGACTCAGAGGCGAGTATTGCCCACCCTGCCCTCCCAGGGCAGACTTATGGCTTGAAGGCGCTTTCGCGTTGTCACGCTAGTATCTCACTCTTCCTTTTATTTCAGCTCGCTGAGATGTTGAGATCCTTCTGTTGGCAGTTCCTGCTCTTCTGACTTCCGGCTGGATCATATTTCTTCACTTCTTCGCCTGGTTATCATTGTTGGCAAGAAAAGAGGGAGAAAAGGCAAAGACTGGGATCTACTTATGGACTTTGGACTGACTCACTGGGGAAGGGGGGTTAGACTGGTCCATTGTTAGCAAAGTGTTTCTTTAAATGCCTAATGTTTCTTTTTCGACATTTCTGTTTGCTGCTGTATTAAAAAGCAAGAAAGAGATTGCAATACTCGCCTCTGAGTCCTTTATTAAAATTCTAACTTATCGTCATAACTTAGCTAAATTCTATAATTTTATTAGGTCTTTAGCTTCTGTTTGTGTTTTTATTGTACCGCGCTACAGAATATGTTGGCACTTTATAAATAAATGTAATTTTATTAGGTCTTTAGCTTCTCTTTGTGTTTTTCCAGTGACGAGTAATCTCCCATTTAATGAGAAATCCTTCACCTGTAGAATTGCTTATATATCCACGGGTAGAGGGAGGCAAAACGTGACGGACACGAAAATTACCACATCGATTGAAGCTTCCTCAGTAATCCCACAGGGACGAGGTAAGAGGCGCCGCAGCTCTGCTTCTAACAAAAACACCTGCAGGGGGCGCTCAGTGCAGGATAACAAGGAAAGAGGCGCCGCAGCTCTGCTTCTAACAAAACCACCTGCAGGGGGCTCTCAGTGCAAGATAACGAGGAAAGAGGCGCTGCAGCTCTGCTTCTAACAAAACCACCTGCAGGGGGCGCTCAGTGCAGAATGAGTAAAGTGACCCCTGATATTTATTAATGTCACAATTATTTCAGTGACCCCCTGTTATTCTGTTTGTTTTTCTATTGTACTGCGCTGCGAAATATGTTGGCGCTTTATCAGTAATTGTAATTTTTATTAGGTCTTTAGCCTCTGCTTGTGTTTTTTGTACTGCGCTGAGGAATATGTTGGCGCTTTTATAAATAAATGTAATTTTATAAGGTGTTTAGCTTCTGCTTGTGTTTGTATTGTACTTGTGACGGAACCGTTCTCTTCCGCCTGTCCGGACTCTCCAGACACCCCTTTCTTTGCGGTCAGCCCGGCTACTGGGCGCGCTGTCCTCAGCGCCTCGAGCAGCTTGACCCGCCTGAAGCAGGCGGGTCAAGCTGCTCGAGGCGCTGAGGACAGCGCTCCCAGTAGCCGGGCTGACCGCAAAGAAAGGGGTGTCTGGAGAGTCCAGACAGGCGGAAGAGAACGGTTCCGTCACAAGTACAATGTTTCTCTGCCCTGGAGCTTTTAGGAATTTCCAGAAGGCCGCTCTGTGCCTTCTGAGGTTGAGTGTGTAGTGTAGTGTAGCTGAAGGAGACACCAGACGCGTCTGTATGTTCCAACGGGATTCTCTCTCTCTCTGAGCTCTTTAATGAACAAAAACGCCACAATTTATGCTGAGATCCAAGAGCCATAATTTGCATAAATGACCCACATTGACCTACTAAAATGTTAATTACATTATGTCAGATATTTACAATAAACATTCCTCATTCTTCATATCACACAGCATTTACATAATCTATTGTAAAGGAAATCAGTTAGGTTTTGGCTGAGACAATGGTGACTCCCAACCTCTCAGACATGTAAACAGATAGCAGATGAATAAAGAGAAAACCCTTTTGCCTAATCACAAATTACTCAAACCTATTTTACAATGTATATGAAAGAAAGCATTTGAACTCGCTGCAGGTAGTATCTTTAAAGAAAACACATTTCTACCTAAAGACATATAAGTATATTTAAAACTAAAGCTACGCAATTTACACTAAACTAATTTAAACTAAAACCAAACAATGTAAAATATATTTAAAATCACAACGATATAAATGAACATAAAGTCTCTTGGGGTTTGAAGCGTGGAGCTCTACGTCAGTTCCATGACATATGTCCCCCCTTCCAGAACGGCAGGGCAAGCTTAGATCCCAAACGGATCGCTTGCCACTGACAAGACTTCTCACTTTGTCCCTTTTCTGCGCCATCCTCAAAGTTCCAGGGCGCTGGCGCACACGCACCATCAGTGGGGTCTGACGGTCGCTGCGGGGTTGTGGGTCCATTGTCCCGGGGTAAGAGGCAAGACACCCCTCTTGTCCAGTGCGCCACGCAACAGGCCACCACAGTCCACAGAGAAAATTTGTTCGTAGTGGGCACACTGGGCCTCCTCCCCACATGTCTTTTTCTCCAGCATATTTCTGAAGCCCCAGGACCAGGAACCCAGTCAGCATTTACAGTCCCCATTCTCTTCTTCTGCTGATGCCCCCCTCCCAAACATTCAAAAGGGGCCCACCCCACAATCCCAAATGGATGCAATTCGTCCTGGGACCAGGAATTTGGTAGCCTCTCAGGATGGTCACTCACCGGTTCTCCTGGTCTCTTGTGCAGGTGAGAAGAGGTCCCCTCTCTGGCACCACCTTGGTCCATAGGGGTCTCCAGGTTCGTCGGGGACAAGGCACACTCCGATGTCAGCACAGAGTCCAGCCTTAAAATTTCTGCCAAATCCACTGTGAGCGCCTCAGGTTTCTCGTTGAACAAAGTCCACAACCTCGCTCCGGGTTGCACCACACTTGTGCCTTTGACCCTTACTTCAGTATTCATTTCTTCCATGGCTCTCCAGCAGGTCCTTCAGGGTGTCCTGCTTGCAGGCTGTATAGTTGGCCATCTCGGGGTGTATTGGTGTTGGAGAGCCTCTATCCACACAGCTTGCCACCAGTGTGACGGAACCGTTCTCTTCCGCCTGTCCTGACTCTCCAGACACCCCTTCGTTGCGGTCAGCCCGGCTACTGGGAGCGCTGTCCTCAGCGCCTTGAGCAGCTTGACCCGCCTGCTTCTGTTTCTCTGCCCTGGAGCCGTTAGGAATTTCCAGAAGGCCGCTCTGTGCCTTCTGAGGTTGAGTGTGTAGTGTATCATAGCTAAAGGAGACACCAGACGCGGCTGTATGTTCCAACGGGATTCTCTCTCTCTCTGAGCGTTAATGAACAAATACGCCACAATTTATGCTGAGATCCAAGAGCCATAATTTGCATAAATGACCCACATTGACCTACTAAAATGTTAATTACATTATGTCAGATATTTACAATAAACATTCCTCTTTCTTCATATCACACAGCATTTACATAATCTATTGTAAAGGAAATCAGTTAGGTTTTGGCTGAGACAATGGTGACTCCCAACCTCTGAGACATGTAAACAGATAGCAGATGAACAAAGAGAAAACCCTTATGCCTAAATTTGGAAACAAAGTAGCAAAACAAGAGGACATAGTCTTAGATTTGAGGGGCAAAGGTTTAAAAGTAACATCAGGAAGCATTATTTTACGGAGAGGGTGGTGGATACATGGAACAGCCTTCCAGTTGAAGTGGTAGAGGCCAAAACAGTGATTGAATTTAGGCTGGTGTCAGACGAGCGTAGTGTTCACGTCCGTGATTGCGCCTAAAAGTACGTCCGTGATAGCATGAAAGAAAGTCCATTGGAGCCTGACACATGAAGTACGTCCGCACTGAACTGCGGACGCACAACGGCCGCGGCAAACGGACGCAGGTTAGGCAAGAACGTACATCCCCTAGAACGGACGTGCGGAGTGCGCCACGTCCACAACGTCCGCATAGCTTTGTGTGTGAGTGATGGAGCGAGGTCAGACGGACTGCATTTATACGTCCAGCATTTTTGACGGACAGAATGTTTTTTCATTGTAATTTATTTTCCCCTCCTACATCCGTCAAAAAATAACTTCAGTGAAAAAACGGACTGTGTGACCACTACTGCGTCATCCGTACTGACGATGTCCGTACTGCACGGACGTACAGTCCGTAGAAATCACGCTCGTCTGACCCCAGCCTTAAGCAGGCATGGAATAGGCATAAGGCTATCCTAAACAAAAGATAAATCCAGGTAAAGTATCCATGTAATTGGGCAGACTAGATGGGCCGAAAGGTTCTTATCTGCCGACATTTTTCTATGTTTCTATGTTTCTATCACAAATCACTCAAACCTATCTTACAATCTATACGAAAGAAAGCATTTGAACTCGCTGCAGGTAGTATCTTTAAAAAAACCACATTTCTATCTAAAGACATATAAGTATATTTAAAACTAAAGCTCTGCAATTTACACTAAATTAATTTAAACTAAAACCAAACAATGTAAAATATATGTAAAATCACAACGATATAAATTGAACATAAAGTCTCTTGGGGTTTGAAGCGTGGAGCGCTACGTCAGATCCATGACAGTTCCATGACAGTACTTGTTTTTTTTTTGTTCTGTGCTGAGGAATATGTTGGCACTTTATCAATAATTGTATATTTATTAGGCCTTTAGCCTCTGCTTGTCATTTGTTTGTACTGCGCTGAGGAATATGTTGGCACTTTATAAATAATTGTTATTTTATTTGGTCTTTAGCCTCTGCTTGTGTTTTTTTCTACTGCGCTGCGCAATATGTTGGCGCTTTATAAATAAATGTCATTTTATTAGGTCTTTAGCTTTTGCTTGTGTTTTTCTTGTACTGCTCTGTGGAATATGTTAGCACTATATATTTAATTGTCATTTTATTTGATCTTTAGCCTCTGCTTGTGGGTTTTTTGTACTGCGCTGCGCAACATGTTGGCGCTTTATAAATAATTGTATATTTATTAGGCCTTTAGCCTCTGCTTGTGTTATTCTTGTACTGCGCTGTGAAATATGTTAGCACTATATAAATAAATGTCATTTTATTAGGTCTTTAGCCTCTGCTTGTGTTTTTTTGGTACTGCGCTGTGGAATATGTTAGCACTATATAAATAAATGTCATTTTATTAGGTCTTTAGCCTCTGCTTGTGCTTTTTTGTACTGCGCTGCGCAACATGTTGGTGCTTTATAAATAAATGTAACATTTTTAGGTCTTTAGCCTCTGCTTGTGTTTTTTTGTACTGCACTGTGTAATATGTTGGCGCTTTATAAATGTCATTTTATTAGGTCTTTAGCCTCTGCTTGTGGTTTTTTTTGTACGCGCTGTGGAATATGTTAGCACTATATAAATAAATGTCATTTTATTAGGTCTTTAGCCTCTGCTTGTGTTTTTTTGGTACTGCGCTGTGGAATATGTTAACACTATATAAATAAATGTCATTTTATTAGGTCTTTAGCCTCTGCTTGTGTTTTTTTGTACTGCGCTGCGCAACATGTTGGTGCTTTATAAATAAATGTAATATTATTAACTCTTTAGTTTCTGCTTGTGTTTTTTTTGTACTGCGCTGTGAAATATGTTAGCACTATATAAATAATTGTCATTTTATTTGATCTTTAGCCTCTGCTTGTTTTTTTTTGTACTGCGCTGTGGAATATGTTAGCACTATATAAATAAATGTCATTTTATTAGGTCTTTAGCCTCTGCTTGTGTTTTTTTGTACTGCGCTGCGGAATATGTTAGCACTATATAAATAAATGTCATTTTATTTGGTCTTTAGCCTCTGCTTGTGTTTTTTTGTACTGCGCTGTGCAATATGTTGGCGCTTTATAAATGTCATTAGGTCTTTAGCCTCTGCTTGTGTTTTTTTGTACTGCGCTGTGGAATATGTTAGCACTATATAAATAATTGTCATTTTATTAGGTCTTTAGCCTCTGCTTGGTTTTTTTTGTACTGCGCTGTGGAATATGTTAGCACTAAATAAATAAATGTCATTTTATTTGGTCTTTAGCCTCTGCTTGTGTATTTTTTGTACTGCGCTGTGGAATATGTTAGCACTTTATAAATAAATGTCATTTTATTAGGTCTTTAGCCTCTGCTTGTGTTTTTTTTGTACTGCGCTGTGGAATATGTTAGCACTATATAAATAAATGTCATTTTATTAGGTCTTTAGCCTCTGCTTGTGTTTTTTTTTTGTACTGCGCTGTGAATATGTTAGCACTATATAAATAAATGTCATTTTATTTGGTCTTTAGCCTCTGCTTGTGTTTTTTTTTGTACTGCGCTGCGGAATATGTTAGCACTATATAAATAAATGTCGTTTTATTAGGTCTTTAGCCTCTGCTTGTGTGTTTTTTGTACTGCGCTGTGGAATATGTTAGCACTAAATAAATGTCATTTTATTTGGTCTTTAGCCTCTGCTTGTGGTTTTTTTTTTTTTCTACTGCGCTGTGGAATATGTTAGCACTATATAAATAAATGTCATTTTATTTGGTCTTTAGCCTCTGCTTGTGTTTTTTTTTGTACTGCCCTGTGGAATATGTTGGCGCTTTATAAATGTCATTTTATTAGGTCTTTAGCCTCTGCTTGTGTTTTTTTTTGTACTGCGCTGTGCAATATGTTGGCGCTTTATAAATGTCATTTTATTAGGTCTTTAGCCTATGCTTGTGTTTTTTTGTACTGCGCTGTGCAATATGTTAGCACTATATAAATAAATGTCATTTTATTAGGTCTTTAGCCTCTGCTTGTGGTTTTTTTTTTTGTACTGCGCTGCGGAATATGTTAGCACTATATAAATAAATGTCATTTTATTAGGTATTTAGCCTCTGCTTGTGTTTTTTTGTACTGCGCTGTGCAATATGTTGGCGCTTTATAAATGTCATTTTATTAGGTCTTTAGCCTCTGCTTGTGTTTTTTTTGTACTGCGCTGTGGAATATGTTAGCACTATATAAATAAATGTCATTTTATTAGGTCTTTAGCCTCTGCTTGTGTTTTTTTGTACTGCGCTGCGCAATATGTTAGCACTATATAAATAAATGTCATTTTATTAGGTCTTTAGCCTCTGCTTTTGTTTTTTTTTGTACTGCGCTGTGCAATATGTTGGCGCTTTATAAATGTCATTTTATTAGGTCTTTAGCCTCTGCTTGTGTATTTTTTGTACTGCGCTGTGCAATATGTTTGCACTATATAAATAAATGTCATTTTATTAGGTCTTTAGTCTCTGCTTGTGTATTTTTTGTACTGCGCTGTGGAATATGTTAGCACTATATAAATAAATGTCATTTTATTAGGTCTTTAGCTTCTGCTTGTGTTTTTTTTGTACTGCGCTGCGCAAAATGTTGGCGATTTAAAATTGTCATTTTATTAGGTCTTTAGCCTCTGCATGTGTTTTTTTGTACTGCGCTGTGGAATATGTTAGCACTATATAAATAAATGTCATTTTATTTGGTCTTTAGCCTCTGATTGTTTTTTTGTACTGCGCTGCGGAATATGTTAGCACTATATAAATAAATGTCATTTTATTAGGTCTTTAGCCTCTGCTTGTGTTTTTTTTGTACTGCGCTGTGGAATATGTTAGCACTATATAAATAAATGTCGTTTTACTAGGTCTTTAGCTTCTGCTTGTGTTTTTTTGTACTGCGCTGTGGAATATGTTGGCACTTTATAATAGTCATTTTATTAGGTCTTTAGCCTCTGCTTGTGTTTTTTTTGTACTGCTCTGCGGAATATGTTAGCACTATATAAATAAATGTCATTTTATTTGATCTTTAGCCTCTGCTTGTGTTTTTTTTGTACTGCGCTGTGCAATATGTTGGCGCTTTATAAATGTCATTTTATTTGATCTTTAGCTTCTGCTTGTGTTTTTTTTGTACTGCGCTGCGCAATATGTTAGCACTATATAAATAAATGTCATTTTATTAGGTCTTTAGCCTCTGCTTGTGTTTTTTTGTACTGCGCTGTGCAATATGTTTGCACTATATAAATAAATGTCATTTTATTAGGTCTTTAGTCTCTGCTTGTGTATTTTTTGTACTGCGCTGTGGAATATGTTAGCACTATATAAATAAATGTCATTTTATTAGGTCTTTAGCTTCTGCTTGTGTTTTTTTTGTACTGCGCTGCGCAAAATGTTGGCGATTTAAAATTGTCATTTTATTAGGTCTTTAGCCTCTGCTTGTGTTTTTTTGTACTGCGCTGTGGAATATGTTAGCACCTTATAAATAAATGTCATTTTATTTGGTCTTTAGCCTCTGCTTGTGTTTTTTTGTACTGCGCTGCGCAATATGTTAGCACTTTATAAATAATTGTTATTTTATTTGGTCTTTAGCTTCTGCTTGTGTTTGTTTGTACTGCGCTGTGCAATATGTTGGTGCTTTATAAATAATTGTCATTTTATTAGGTCTTTAGCCTCTGCTTGTGTTTTGTTTTTTTTGTACTGCGCTGTGGAATATGTTAGCACTATATAAATAAATGTCATTTTATTAGGTCTTTAGCCTCTGCTTGTGTTTTTTTGTACTGCGCTGTGGAATATGTTAGCACTATATAAATAAATGTCATTTTATTTGGTCTTTAGCCTCTGCTTGTGTTTTTTTGTACTGCGCTGTGGAATATGTTTGCACTATATAAATAAATGTCATTTTATTTGGTCTTTAGCCTCTGCTTGTGTTTTTTTTGTACTGCGCTGTGCAATATGTTGGCGCTTTATAAATGTCATTTTATTAGGTCTTTAGCCTCTGCTTGTGTTTTTTTTCTACTGCGCTGTGGAATATGTTGGCACTATATAAATAAATGTCATTTTATTTGGTCTTTAGCCTTTATTTATTTGTTTTGTACTGCGCTGTGGAATATGTTATCACTATATAAATAAATGTCATTTTATTTGGTCTTTAGCCTCTGCTTGTGTTTTTTTTTGTACTGCGCTGCGGAATATGTTAGCACTATATAAATAAATGTCATTTTATTTGGTCTTTAGCCTCTGCTTGTGTTTTTTTTGTACTGCGCTGCGGAATATGTTAGCACTATATAAATAAATGTCATTTTATTTGGTCTTTAGCCTCTGCTTGTGGTTTTTTGTACTGCGCTGTGCAATATGTTAGCACCTTATAAATAAATGTCATTTTATTTGGTCTTTAGCCTCTGCTTGTGGTTTTTTGTACTGCGCTGTGCAATATGTTGGCGCTTTATGAATGTCATTTTATTAGGTCTTTAGCCTCTGCTTGTGTTTTTTTTTGTACTGCGCTGTGCAATATGTTGGCACTATATAAATAAATGTCATTTTATTAGGTCTTTAGCCTCTGCTTGTGTTTTTTTGTACTGCGCTGTGCAATATGTTTGCACTATATAAATAAATGTCATTTTATTAGGTCTTTAGCCTCTGCTTGTGTTTTTTTTTGTACTGCGCTGTGCAATATGTTTGCACTATATAAATAAATGTAATTTTATTAGGTCTTTAGCCTCTGCTTGTGTATTTTTTGTACTGCGCTGACGGAATATGTTAGCACTTTATAAATAAATGTCATTTTATTAGGTCTTTAGCCTCTGCTTGTGTTTTTTTTCTACTGCGCTGTGGAATATGTTGGCACTATATAAATGTCATTTTATTTGGTCTTTAGCCTTTATTTATTTGTTTTGTACTGCGCTGTGGAATATGTTATCGCTATATAAATAAATGTCATTTTATTTGGTCTTTAGCCTCTGCTTGTGTTTTTTTTTGTACTGCGCTGCGGAATATGTTAGCACTATATAAATAAATGTCATTTTATTAGGTCTTTAGCCTCTGCTTGTGGTTTTTTGTACTGCGCTGTGCAATATGTTGGCACTATATAAATAAATGTCATTTTATTTGGTCTTTAGCCTCTGCTTGTGTTTTTTTTTGTACTGCGCTGTGCAATATGTTGGCGCTTTATAAATGTCATTTTATTAGGTCTTTAGCCTCTGCTTGTGTATTTTTTGTACTGCGCTGTGCAATATGTTTGCACTATATAAATAAATGTAATTTTATTAGGTCTTTAGTCTCTGCTTGTGTATTTTTTGTACTGCGCTGTGGAATATGTTAGCACTATATAAATAACTGTCATTTTATTAGGTCTTTAGTCTCTGCTTGTGTATTTTTTGTACTGCGCTGTGGAATATGTTAGCACTATATAAATAACTGTCATTTTATTTGGTCTTTAGCCTCTGCTTGTTTTTTTTTTGTACTGCTCTGTGGAATATGTTAGCACTATATAAATAAATGTCATTTTATTAGGTCTTTAGCCTCTGCTTGTGTTTTTTTGTACTGCGCTGTGGAATATGTTAGCACCTTATAAATAAATGTCATTTTATTTGGTCTTTAGCTTCTGCTTGTGTTTGTTTGTACTGCGCTGTGGAATATGTTTGCACTATATAAATAAATGTCATTTTATTTGGTCTTTAGCCTCTGCTTGT
>RXON01004402.1:0-121044 GCA_009667805.1 Leptobrachium leishanense | reverse complement strand
GATGGTGTCATTATGTCGGTGGGAGATTGGCGGAGGTTCCTCCGTTGCAGTGATCGCGCTGTTATGCTTCACGTTATTTATATTTCTCTGCGTATTTTTTTTTTGCAATCTGCTTCTTCCGTCGCCGGCATCTCTTTGTTTGGCACGCTTTGCGTCGGCGGCACTCTACGTATGGACGAGTCTCTGAGTCGATGGGAAGCCTTGGATTGGAGGCTGTTTTACACGTGTGACTCATAATTTAATGCATGTATAAAGTGTGTGACGTCATGTGCGTGTCACCTTGGTGAAAGCCTCTGTGGCCGAAACGTCGCTCTACACAACATATCCTTGATCTAACATCAGATAATGATGCTCCTGCTGTGTAGAGAGTCGCCCCACAACCCTGAGGAGCTTGGCCCGTCTGACCGGACACTCACTAGCCTTCAAAGAAAGACCTTAGAGACCCCACATAGTATAAGGATGTTCGGGTGATGTTCCTCCACCTGCCATGGATTGTCTCCCACCATTATTATAATACCGCGTTGTGTTTGCGGTTGTTGAACAGAAGATCAAACGGTGAAAGAATAAAGCGATTAATCACCGCCGTACAGGCTCGTGTTTACCAATGGTGTCAGTGTTGGTTGAGGGCGCTGGACGTGTATACCTCTCCTTGGAAGACACAATATAAAATGAAGACACAATGAACGGAAAGTCAATTTAAAGAAACCCTCACTTTATAACCTCGTTATCTGTTTAAAGGGTTAAAGGTAAGGCTGTAACCGAAGGTGGAACATTCCCTGGTGGTGGACGGGCCGGTGGATTCAGTGTCTTGGAGAGGTGAGTATTGGATCCTCTGCCGGTTGTATCGGGGTAAGACTTGCCGTGTTAGTGTCCTGCAGGATTACTTTTTGCAGTAGCTACAGCTGCTGATAGGATGTCCCAGTGGAAGCCGATGTCATTGATGAGGGACCCGGAGCGTCCGCTGATGAAGCGCAGTACAGTGTTGGGGTACAGGGGCACGGCAACGAAGCTGGTTCCATAGTCCCTGCCGAAGGGCAACTGGCGTCCGTTGTTGGTGACAAACACTAATCTTCTGAGGTAGAGGGAATATTTCCCTGATACCTGGATCACATGTTCACCGGGGTGAAGGAAAAACTCATCCAGGTCTCCAAGGGAGCCTCCCTCGTAATTTGACCATGTTTCTCCATATCGGACCTGAATGCTGTATGGACAAAACACAGGAGAACTGGTTAGATCTTCAACAGAACCTCACTTAAAATCCAAATGAACCTTGACTGGACCCACCACCAGACATTGATGAACTCCATCACCATTAGCTCCAATTATTGGATGTCCACATGAAACAAATTCCCCATACATTAAAGTTTCATGAGTCCTCTGTTATTGTCCATTGATGAATAATTAGCCTATCACCGGACACTATCCATGCAATTATCTCATCCTCTTACCAATCATCAGCCTCCACTAGACGTTGTTTTACCTGTATCGTCAGACTTTCATTTCACCATACCCAACCAATTCTGTAGCCAATTACAGGCCTTTTCCACTCATAGCAAACCTTCAAATCCACGATCTACTTGGGATCGACAACATATTGTTAGAGATCACTAGATTGTAATTAGAGGTGAGATCAAGGTCTGAAAATTCTATCGGATGACCTTCACCCAACACGCACCAAACCCTCACTCAACATTCAAACCCTCACCCAACACTCACCAAACCCTCACCCAACACTCACCAAACCCTCAACCAGAATTTACTAACCTTTCACCAACACTCTCCAAACCCTCACACTTCATTCACCAACACTCATCGAACTCTCACACAAAATACACCAAAACCTTCACCTATCGTTCACTAACCCTTAACCAACACTTACCAAACCCTCACCCAACATTTACCAAACTCTGTGGCACTAGATATACACTTTTAAGGATTCGCTATATTCCCACACTGTGGTGTTCCCGTCACCAGAACAAATTGCAAAATGTGAAGTAAAGAAATGGGGACAGCGCTTCAACTTAAAAGGATGCCGTGTATAAGTGATGTGGTAAATATGGGATAATGCTCACAAGCAATGGAAGGTCCCTTAAGGAGGATTAGACGTGGACTAAATCACTCAAAATCTTCATAATACGATGACCTCAAAATACAGACAATGGTACAGTATTGCACAAACTATGCTGCTATAGCAGAGATGTAATGTTCACTACTCACACTTTATGAGAGCTGCTAGCTCTGAAATGAGGACCTCACTGGTGTTCAGGACCAACCTGTTCACCTCATACTCCCGCACTCAGACCTCCGAGAAAGCACAGGAACATGGGTTGTACAAAATCCAACAGGATTGTAAAGGATAAGCAAATATCCACTGGAAAAATATTTATTAAAACAAAAAATAAAATATACAGAGGAAAAGCAAAAAGCCAAACACGTTTCTCGCCTCAGGGGCATGTCACATGCGTTTGACTGTTTACTGGTCCTTTGTATATTTTATTTTTTGTTTTAATAAATATTTTTCCAGCATATTTGGCTTTTGAAGTTACCTTTGTTCCTGCACGGATGTTTACATACTCTGCTACCCTAGAAAGATTCTGCTGGAGAGTCATCTCTGTTTGGTGAGTGGATATTTGCTTATCCTTTACAATCCTGTTGGATTATATGCAATCCATGTTCCTGTGCTTTCTCAGAGGTCTGAGTGCGGGAGTATGAGGCGAACAGGTTGGCCCTGAACACCTGTGAGGTCCTTATATGAGAGCTAGCAGCTCTCATAAAGTGTGAGTAGTGAACATTACAACCTTACTATAGCAGTATAGTTTGTGCAATACTGTAACATTGTTTGTATTTTGAGGTCATCCTATTATGAAGATTTTGAGTGATTTAGTCCCCGTCTAATCCTCCTTAAGGGACCTGCCACTGCTTGTGAGCATTATCCCATATTTACCACATCACTTATACACTGCATCCTTTTAAGTTGAAGCGCTGTTCCCATTTCTTTACCGCGCATTTACCAAACCCTCACGAAACATATTATGCCACAATACCCCTACGCTCATTACCATACTTTCAATATGGCCACATTATGCCACAATACCCCAAATTGATCATTAACAATTTTTTCAATATGGCCACAATATGTAACATTGCCCACATGCAGCTCACGTCAAAAGAAGAAGCAGAATCCGGTGCCAAAACTGGAGCAGAATATTAGAGTTTAACCCGAACCCTAAATGTAACCCTAAACCTAATACTAATCCTCGATTCCTTGATTAAAAAAAATAATTAATTTGTGTCCAAAAAACGTAAATTCAGTTTAAATGATTTCATTCTCCCGCCCTGCATCACACGCGGAGGAACCAAACAGACACCGACCGTCTCCATGAGTAGAATCGTGCTGAGCCTTGATGCTCCTCACCCCACAATGTAGTTGCGATTCACGCGCACTCGGAAGGCAGTGATTGGTCCATCCAGCTGGTTCCCGGATTGTGAGAATCGCTTTCCACCACCTCCACCATATTGACCGGAGAAAGAGTAGCTCCGAGGCTGCGCTGGGGAGGGAGAGGAGGGTAAACACAGGGAAAAAACATGGACAATGAGAAAAAGAGAGCGACAGGAGGTAACAAACGAATTTACTCTGTATGTGCGCACAATATATCCATACAGACTTGTATATCCTGCAACACTCACTCAGACACACAACACACAGTTACAAGCATTTATAAAGCGCCAACAAGTTCCGTAGCGCTAACACACACACACGTAGACCTACACATCTACTTACAGACACACAGGAGCAGACACAGACACAATTGCACACTTACAAGTACACACCAAATAAATAGACACATCTACAAGTAAACACACCAACAAATAACACAGTCACGCAGGGACACATAGGAGCGCAAACATAGACAAACACGTACACAAACAATAAAGGAATATAACATCAAAACACAAGGTGGTCCTTACCTGAGACGACGCACAAAACGCTCAGCAGGATCCAGGGCAACATTCTGCAGAGACACACAGAGCCGCAGACATATCACAACCGCAGAGAGGGTGAAAAAATAGAAAAATCCCAATATCCCCCCATCCCCCACATACCCTGCATCCCCACATACACGGGTGAATAGGGATATTAGAAGATATTGGGGCAACAGACCAAGACCCTTAAAACTGTCTCCCCTCGTATGATCTGCTTACCTTTGTTGACCCGTGGATATTCAGTCCTTGCATTATTTACTGAAATTAGATCTCTTACTGACCTTCTTTCACGCCATTGGGTCACCTGACTCTTATGTATCACCAGCGTCTCACACCTGTCATTATCATTCGGCCCCCTTTGAGCCAATGAGAGGCTGAGATCCCGCTGCTTCTTCATATCGCCCATGGGAAAAGGGAGTGGGGGACATCGGCAATCTCTTAAACATTCAGACTGAGCATGTGCAGAGCGCCCTCAGGCAGGGCAGACTAAGGAAACGTCCGCATGTGTTCTGCAGAGCTGGTGTATTTCCTGCCCGTCTGACTGAGCATTATACACACACGACGCACATCATACAGAGACAATGCACGTCATGCAATGACAGGCCGCAGAGCATTACACAGTGAGACTTCTGCAGAGCATCTCTAGCATCTACCTATTAGTGGCTTCATTTAAATACCTAAGATACATCTGAGGGTCAGAGCCCACCTCCTTAGAAAACACCCAGGCAGAGGCAAGACGGCTGCAGAGATATGCCTGAGAGAACTGATCGCCGCTTCTCCCGCGATTTAATGGATTTCTTATCTGCGCTGTATAAATGGGAGGCTGAGGAGTGTCAGCTCAGCTGCCAAATGTGAGAAAGGTCCTGCGACGAAGTGACGCCCCCACTGACCCGCGCAGCCGGTTCCCCGGTCTCACCTCTAAATCCAAAGCTGAATTTAAAAGAACAAAAAAGTGTGAGTGTTTCACCCATATATATATATATTCAGGCAAAATCACAAACATCTTAATGGCGCCATTAGCTTATCTCACCCCTAAATATAAAGCTTGACAAAAAGCCAAACATTTCATCAGCAAGAATGTGTGAGCAAAGCCGGCCGTGTAAATCAGACACCTGTGTCAGGCGCAGCTGGCGTGCGTCATATTGGACCTTTTTATCAATTCCTGCTCTGTGACTGCGATGCCCGGCAGCAAGTACAAGGCTATTCACACGATAATGGCTTTACATCCACATATATGTACACACACCAGCACACGCAACACAACCCCTCTGCTCTTCACATACCAGCACACACATTCCCTCCCCTACATACACCAACAAACACAACCCCTCCCTCGCCACATACCAGCACACACAACCCCTCCCTCGCCACATACCAGCACACACAACCCCTCCCTCGCCACATACCAGCACACACAACCCCTCCCTCGCCACATACCAGCACACACAACCCCTCCAAGACCTAACAAAATGAAGATTTACTGAGAGATCCACACATATAGACACACTGACAGATCCACATAACCATACACTCAAACAGACACACAGATCCACATGCACAGACACACAGAGCGACGTGCAGACACACAGATCCACATGCACAGACACACAGAGCGACGTGCAGACACACAGATCCACATGCACAGACAGATCCACACACACAGCGCAGACACACAGACAGAGCCACACGCAGACACACAGACGGAGCCACACATACAGACACACTGACAGATCCACACATAGAAACACAGACAGATCCACACATAGAGACACAGACAGATCCACACGCACAGACACACTGACAGATCCACACGCACAGACACACTGACAGATCCGCACGCACAGACACACTGACAGATCCACACGCACAGACACACTGACAGAGCCACACGCACAGACACACTGACAGAGCCACACGCACAGACACACTGACAGATCCACACGCACAGACACACTGACAGAACCGCACGCACAGACACACTGACAGATCCGCACGCACAGACACACTGACAGATCCGCACGCACAGACACACTGACAGATCCACACGCACAGACACACTGACAGATCCGCACGCACAGACACACTGACAGATCCACACGCACAGACACACTGACAGAGCCACACGCACAGACACACTGACAGAGCCACACGCACAGACACACTGACAGATCCACACGCACAGACACACTGACAGAACCGCACGCACAGACACACTGACAGATCCACACGCACAGACACACTGACAGAGCCACACGCACAGACACACTGACAGATCCACACGCACAGACACACTGACAGAGCCACACGCACAGACACACTGACAGATCCACACGCACAGACACACTGACAGAACCGCACGCACAGACACACTGACAGATCCGCACGCACAGACACACTGACAGATCCGCACGCACAGACACACTGACAGATCCACACGCACAGACACACTGACAGATCCACACGCACAGACACACTGACAGATCCACACGCACAGACACACTGACAGATCCGCCGCACAGACACACTGACAGATCCACACGCACATACACGCTGACAGATCCGCACGCACAAACACACTGACAGATCCTCACGCACAGACACACTGACAGAGCCACACGCACAGACACACTGACAGATCCGCACGCACAGACACACTGACAGAGCCACACGCACAGACACACTGACAGAGCCACATGTACAGACATGCTGAGAGATGCACACAGAAACGGTGACAGAACCACATGCACAACGCTACACCTCTTGTTTGTTTGTGCTCCTATATTTGTTTAATATTTGTCTTGTTCCCATCGGTCATTGTAATTCGCCGTGGTAACTGTTGGCGCTATATACATGATGGCAATAATACTATAACAGGAGATGAGGGGGATCAGGGTCCTGGTGACACCTGGTGGTAGATACCAGGTATTACAGGAAAATATTTATCACTTTTCTGAAACTCACGGAAACCAGATATTATTTACCAACTTTAATTCCCCCCGACTGGATTATTGGTGTATTCCTGGTATATGCTGAGACACATGAACACCAGAGGTTGTGTTGCATTCCTATATGTTGCTTTGTACAGCGCTGTGTAATCTGGTGGCGCTCTAGAGGGTGATTCATATAGACCTGAGACAAGTTTTCATTATAGATGGTAAACGAATGAAAGTAAACGAATGAGAGTTTCAGGAAACACACCTCCTCTTATGTTGAGCACATCCCGACAAAGCACATGCAGGGAACAACTTGGTGGCAGCACAGCGACGAGAATAGCACAGCAACAGCACAGCCACAAGAATAGCACAACAACAGCACAGCTGCGACAACAGGATAGCTACCAAAATAGCACAGCTGCAAGAATAGCACAGCCACAACAGGATAGCTACGAAAATAGAACAGCTACAACAAGAACACAGCCACGACAATAGCACAGCTACGTGAATAGCACACCACCTACAAAAGCAAGTCATGATAACAGCACAGCTATAATAGCACACAACTTACAAAAGCAAGTAATGATAACAGCACAGCTATGAGAATAGCACAGCTATGAGAACAGCACAGCCCCAAAGCAGAGCCATGAGAACAGCACAGCTATCAGAATAGCACAGCCATGAGAAAAGCAAAGCTATGAGACTAGCACCGCCCCGATAACAGCACAGTCATGAGACCAGCACAGCTACGAGAAAAGCACAGCCCCAACAACAGCACATCTATGAGAACAGCACAGCTACAAGAATAGCACAGCCACAACAACAGTACTGCTATGAGAATAGCACAGATAAGAAAATAGCACAGCCCCAACAACAGCACAGTCATGAGAAAATCACAGCCATGAAAACAGCACAGCTACAAGAATAGCACAGCTCCAATATCAGTCATGGGAACAGCACAACCATGAGAAAAGCAGTCTCAACAACAGCACAGCTACAAGAATAGCACAGCCCAACAATAACACAGCCATGAGACCAGCACAGTGATAACAGCACAGCCCCAACAACAGCACAGACATGAGCACAGCACAGCCCCCAACAACAGCATCGCTATGAGAATACCACAGCTACAAGAACAGCACAGTTACAAGAATAGCACAGCCACGACAAAAGCACAGTTATGAGAACAACACAGCTACAAGAATAGCACAGCCCTAACAACAGCACACGAGAATAGCACAACCATGAAAACAGTACAGCCACAACAAATGCACAGCCACAACATCACGCTCATGGAACAGTATGGCTTCCTATTGGAAAAAACCCTCATTAATTTCCATTCATTCATTCAAGATCTACAACAAAAACTGGGATTTGGTCTAAGCGAAACGGACCCGCAGGGGGCAGGGGGACTTTATTTCCCCACTGAAATCATTTATCATTCGAACCTGAAAAGAAAAACAAAGGTTTGTAAAATCCGATTTTTTTTTTAATAAAAACACCAGCACAAAGTACAGTTTGGGGTTAAATGAATTTAATGAGACAGTAAACGGGTCCAGGGCGAGGGTTTAGGCTCATTCACCCAAAGTTATGGTCAGAAATGGAGACAAAGTGGCAAAAGTGACAGAATTAGGAGGAGTCCCTGAGAGGTCGGAGAAGATCGAGCAGGAGTTATACCCTGCATGCGCAGCTCTGCTCAATCTGCTCCTCGGGACAGGAGAGAGCAGGATGCTGCGATGCTCTGCAGGGATACAGGAAGGCTCTGCATGCTGGACCCGAGATAATCTGCGCTCCTAGCAGTGGGTGCAGCCGCTGGAGGGATAGTCCCAGTGGAAGGCGATGGCATCGATGACGGAGCCGGAGCTGCCGCTGAAGTAGCGCAGGACGGTGTTGGGGTACAGGGGCACGGCGTTAAAGCTTCTTCCGTAATCCTTTCCAAAGGGGAACTCGCGGCCTTTGTTGGTGACAAACACCAGCTTCCTGAGGTACTCGGTATATTTCCCCCACACCTGGATTATGTGTTCGCCTGGGTGCAGGAAAATCTCCTCAAGATCTCCACTTGAGCCCCCTGAGTATGAGGACCAAGTTGTCCCGTAACGTGCCTGCAACCTGGGGGTGAAACAGAGGAGAAAAGTCACCACGTGAAAGCGGGACGGTGAGTTAATTACGTGAAAACCGAACCATTGACAATGCGTAAACCATGTAACACAGGACGTAACGCTCACATCATGAGGGAGCTGGAGCAGAGGAGCAGCGTGCAGGCCGGCCGTAACGCTCACGTCGTGTAGGTTTATGAGGGAGCAGAGGAGCAGCGTGCAGGCCGGCCGTAACGCTCACGTCGTGTAGGTTTATGAGGGAGCTGGAGCAGAGGAGCAGCGTGCAGGCCGGCCGTAACGCTCACATCGTGTAGGTTCATGAGGGAGCAGAGGAGCAGCGTGCAGGCCGGCCGTAACGCTCGCGTCGTGTAGGTTCATGAGGAGCAGAGGAGCAGCGTGCAGGCCGGCCGTAACGCTCGCGTCGTGTAGGTTCATGAGGGAGCAGGAGCAGAGGAGCAGCGTGCAGGCCGGCCGTAACGCTCACATCGTGTAGATTCATGAGGGAGCAGGAGCAGAGGAGCAGCGTGCAGGCCGGCCGTAACGCTCACATCATGTAGGTTTATGAGGGAGCTGGAGCAGAGGAGCAGCGTGCAGGCCGGCCGTAAGGCTCACATTGTGTAGGTTTATGAGGGAGCAGGAGCAGAGGAGCAGCGTGCAGGCCGGCCGTAACGCTCACATCGTGTAGGTTTATGAGGGAGCAGGAGCAGAGGAGCAGCGTGCAGGCCGGCCGTAACGCTCACATCGTGTAGGTTTATGAGGGAGCAGGAGCAGAGGAGCAGCGTGCAGGCCGGCCGTAACGCTCACATCGTGAAGGTTTATGAGGGAGCTGGAGCAGAGGAGCAGCGTGCAGGCCGACCGTAACGCTCACATCGTGTAGGTTTATGAGGGAGCTGGAGCAGAGGAGCAGCGTGCAGGCCGGCCGTAACGCTCACATCGTGTAGGTTTATGAGGGAGCTGGAGCAGAGGAGCAGCGTGCAGGCCGGCCGTAACACTCACATCGTGTAGGTTTATGAGGGAGCTGGAGCAGAGGAGCAGCGTGCAGGCCGGCCGTAACGCTCACATTGTGTAGGTTTATGAGGGAGCTGGAGCAGAGGAGCAGCGTGCAGGCCGGCCGTAACGCTCACGTCGTGTAGGTTTATGAGGGAGCTGGAGCAGAGGAGCAGCGTGCAGGCCGGCCGTAACGCTCACATCGTGTAGGTTTATGAGGGAGCAGGAGCAGAGGAGCAGCGTGCAGGCCGGCCGTAACGCTCACATCGTGTAGGTTTATGAGGGAGCTGGAGCAGAGGAGCAGCGTGCAGGCCGGCCGTAACGCTCACGTCGTGTAGGTTTATGAGGGAGCTGGAGCAGAGGAGCAGCGTGCAGGCCGGCCGTAACGCTCACATCGTGTAGGTTTATGAGGGAGCAGGAGCAGAGGAGCAGCGTGCAGGCCGGCCGTAACGCTCACATCGTGTAGGTTCATGAGGGAGCTGGAGCAGAGGAGCAGCGTGCAGGCCGGCCGTAACGCTCACATCGTGTAGGTTTATGAGGGAGCTGGAGCAGAGGAGCAGCGTGCAGGCCGGCCGTAACGCTCACATCGTGTAGGTTTATGAGGGAGCTGGAGCAGAGGAGCAGCGTGCAGGCCGGCCGTAACACTCACATCGTGTAGGTTTATGAGGGAGCTGGAGCAGAGGAGCAGCGTGCAGGCCGGCAGGTCCTTTAATAACGCATCAATAAAGAAATTCTAACGGGATTATTTGCATGAAAACATATGTTTCTCACCCCACGATGTACCAGCGATTGCTGCGCACACGAAAGGCAGTGATTGGTCCGTCCAGCTGGTTCCCGGAGTGTGAGAAGCGTTTTCCGCCACCGCCACCATATTCACCGGAGTAAGAGGAGCTACGCGGCTGCGCTGGGGAGAAAAATGAAAAAGTGTCACAAACATAGAAACAACCACAACCAGATACACAGCCGGTCTGTACACACGATGCCTGTTTATCTATTCATTGATTGCCCAGGAATACACGGTGCCGGGTGACACACACATTGATGGGTGACACACACAAATTGATGGGTGACACACACACACATTGCCGGGTGACACACACACATTGCCAGGTGACACACACACATTGATGGGTGACACACACACATTGCCGGGTGACACACATACATTGCTGGGTGACACACACACATTGATGGGTGACACACACACATTGCCGGGTGAAACACAAAGATTGCCGGGTGATACACACACATTGCCAGGTGACACACACACATTGCCGGGTGAAAAAAAACCATTGCCGGGTGATACACACACATCGCCGGGTGACACACACACATTGCCGGGTGACACACACACATTGCCGGGTGACACACACACATTGATGGGTGACACACACACATTGCCGGGTGAAACACACACATTGCCGGGTGATACACACACATTGCCGGGTGATACACACACATTGTCAGGTGACACACACACATTGCCGGGTGACACACACACATTGCCGGGTGATACACACACATCGCCGGGTGACACACACACTTTGCCGGGTGACACACACACATTGCCGGGTGACACACACACATTGCCGGGTGACATACACATTGATGGGTGACACACACGCATTGATGGGTGACACACACACATTGCCGGGTGACACACACACATTGCCGGGTGACACACACACATTGATGGGTGACACACACACATTGCCGGGTGACACACACACATTGCCGGGTGACATACACATTGATGGGTGACACAAACACATTGATGGGTGACACACACACATTGCCGGGTGACACACACACATTGCCAGGTGACACACACACATTGATGGGTGACACACACACATTGCCGGGTGACACACACACATTGCCGGGTGATACACACACATTGTCAGGTGACACACACACATTGCCGGGTGACACACACACATTGCTGGGTGACACAAACATTGCCGGGTGACACACACACATTGCCGGGTGATACACACACATTGCCGGGTGATACACACACATTGCCGGGTGATACACTCAGTACAGCAGATAGTTGATTTAATAAAAAGTTATACGTGTGAGACGGAGAATCACTCACCTGCGATGACACAGAGCACACTCAGCAGGATCCAGAGCAGCATTCTGCAGAGACACGCAGAGCAGATCATGTTATTCTCTGCAGAGCATTTACACATCATATCCTCCATATCCTGCAGAGCATTTACACATCATATCCTCCATACCCTGCAGAGCATTTACACATCATATCCTCCATACCCTGCAGAGCATTTACACATCATATCCACCATAACCTGCAGAGCATTTACACATATCCACCATACCCTGCAGAGCATTTACACATCATATCCACCATATCCTGCAGAGCATTTACACATCATATCCACCATACCCTGCAGAGCATTTACACATCATATCCTCCATACCCTGCAGAGCATTTACACATTATATCCTCCATACCGTGCAGAGCATTTACACATCATATCCACCATATCCTGCAGAGCATTTACACATCATATCCACCATACCCTGCAGAGCATTTACACATCATATCCACCATACCCTGCAGAGCATTTACACATCATATCCACCATAACCTGCAGAGCATTTACACATCATATCCACCATACCCTGCAGAGCATTTACACATCATATCCTCCATACCCTGCAGAGCATTTACACATCATATCCACCATATCCTGCAGAGCATTTACACATCATATCCTCCATATCCTGCAGAGCATTTACACAAAATATTCAGAGTTATTCAAAGAGAATCAAAAAGTCTGCGCACGTTCGATGACTTTTCGTTCTCTTCAATTCGGTGCGATTTGGCGATCCCATTTCGGTGACCCTGCGGTGTATTCAGCAAGCACCAGAGGGCCGTCGTAATGCAAGGAAAAGCCGCCGCAAACCCGACGAACACTCACCGCAAAACCCGGCTAAGGCACACCGAAACCACAAAAACATCTGGATTAACGCCGCCGAACACGCCGGAGAAACCCGAGCAGCCACCGATCACAGCGCAGAGCAGCCGCCGGAAAAAGCCAAAAGCCAACCAACAACGCAGACGAATGGAGTGGGAAAAAAAACACCAGTTCGCTTGAAAGTTTGAAAAGTGAAACTCTGTTTGCAAAGAAACTACAGAACGAAAATGTCTGAAATTTACATATAAATCCAATGAATGATAATAAAAGGGGCTGTTACAGAAAATAGGAAAAAACGAATTAAAAAAACAAACAGATTTTTTTTTCGCAAAAATTCCAGAAAAATGCCTAAAATATCCTAAAAAATCTATAAATAAATAGACTTTTTGCTGCAGAATTTTATAATCAACGGTTTATTAGATATTGAATTAAAACGGGAATATTTTTAACATTGAAGCCTATGGGATTCTCCTGAATAAACCTGCCGAATGAAACCACCGAATGGCAGGGCATTAGGGGAACCTTTCACTGCTGGTTTGTGTTCTCTGAATAGCCGAAGCAGTGCTTTTTCATGGGGATTTCACTGCCCTCGAACAGGTACCGAACAGGCACCGTATGTGCAGGCAATTCGCCAGGATTTGGATAACTGCCTGCTCTCTGAATAGCCGAATGGCCAGGGAAGGTAACCGAACGCTGATTTTCACTGTTCAGTTACATTTCGGCAGCCATTCGGATCTCTTTGAATAACCCTAATTGTGTTACTAGACAATTTATAAGTCCAATATATAGAAATAATCGATCAGATTTTACTGACTGTTGATTCTCATGATCTAAGGGTTAAAATAGTTTAGAATAGCGACTGTGACGAAGGAAGTGATTTCAGGATACCCTGGCACTATGTATATATGTTACGGGTAAAGCCCGAAGACTAGGGGCTTACCCGGGTGATCCTGACATTACCCAGGCGTCATTAGCAAAAGTCTGAAGTGAAATGAAACATCAGACTTTACCCGGGTAATCTGCAAAGTATCCAGAGGCCTCTGGGTAATCCGGTTTTCTGCTCTGTTTTAACCAGGTAATTCGCACATTACCCTAGTGTTGCTGGATAAAGTATGATGTGCAATGAAACATCGGACTTTACCCGGGTAATCTGCAAAATATCCAAATGCTTCTGGGTACTCGGCTTTTCTTGGGTTTTCAGCAGGTTACAGTGACTGAATTCCAAGGATTACCCGGGTAAAGCTGCAAACTGTTATCTGACTGATAAAAAAATAGTGTATTTGTTATTTTAATGAAATTGTATCCAGAGTCACAAACCCCACTAAATAACCGTCATGTGACTCTGTGCATTAATTGTCAGAAAATTAATTTATGAAGATAAAGATATAATATAAAGAGTAACCTGATGGTTATTATGTTTTATAAATGATATATAAGCACATGTGTCACATAATAAAGATCATGCAACTCTTTCACATTCATATAAGAAACATTTCCTGTTACTCTGTATATTCATTATATCCGCAATACGTTTTAAGGTTTGTCTTTTGCTATTTTCGTTGATAATATCCATAGATAATAGCAAAATTCACTGTTACCCAAGCGGGGTTGGATGCTCTGAAGATTACCCAGGTGAAGCTGTGGATAGTCCTCAGATTACCCGGGTGAAGCTGTGGATAGTCCTCAAATTACCCGGGTGAAGATGTGGATAGTCCTCAGATTACCCGGGTGAAGCGTTGGATAGTCCTCAGATTACCCGGGTGAAGCTGTGGATAGTCCTCGGATTACCCGGGTGAAGCTGTGGATAGTCCTCGGATTACCCGGGTGAAGCTGTGAATAGTCCTCGGATTACCCGGGTGAAGCTGTGGATAGTCCTCAGATTACCCGGGTGAAGCTGTGGATAGTCCTCGGATTACCCGGGTGAAGCTGTGGATAGTCCTCAGATTACCCGGGTGAAGCTGTGGATAGTCCTCAGATTACCCAGGTGAAGCTGTGGATAGTCCTCAGATTACCCGGGTGAAGCTGTGGATAGTCCTCAGATTACCCAGGTGAAGCTGTGGATAGTCCTCAGATTACCCGGGTGAAGCTGTGGATAGTCCTCGGATTACCCGGGTGAAGCTGTGGATAGTCCTCGGATTACCTGGGTGAAGCTGTGGATAGTCCTCAGATTACCCGGGTGAAGCTGTGGATAGTCCTCAGATTACCCGGGTGAAGCTGTGGATAGTCCTCAGATTACCCGGGTGAAGCTGTGGATAGTCCTCAGATTACCCGGGTGAAGCTGTGGATAGTCCTCAGATTACCCGGGTGAAGCTGTGGATAGTCCTCAGATTACCCGGGTGAAGCTTCAGACTTGCACATTATCCGGGTAAAGTGCGGATTTTTCAACTCTTCCAGACTGTTACCCAAGGGCAGTTGGTTAGTCCTAAAATTACCCGGGTAAAGTCCAAAATTTTCATTTTTTTGAAGCTTTACCCAGCAGTTTTGGGTGATGTCAGGATTAACCGAGTAATCCTAGGATTAACTGCACTTCGGGCTTTACCCGTAACATATACACTAAGAATTAACAATAGGGGGAAGGGATGCAAGAAGAAAGCAGACTGGTGGGGGCTTATCTGATTGGAAGACCATTGATAGTTTCCCTAGTTGTAATAATTGGTAATGTATCTAGAAGGACAGATACAAAAACAACTATGAAAGAGAATTCTTATAGATTAATTCATCTTAATGAAGGACACCCTGAGAACAAGACTGGCCACTCAGTCGCTGGAGTATGAGCTCTCTCGTGTGTTTGGATTGTATAAAAGAATGAAGAGATGTTTAATAAGGAAGCAGAAGAGGGGCGAGAGGGGAGAGAGAGGGGCAGAGAGGAGAGAGGGGCGAGAGGGGAGAGAGAGGGGCAGAGAGGAGAGAGGGGCGAGAGGGGAGAGAGAGGGGCAGAGAGGAGAGAGGGGCGAGAGGGGAGAGAGAGGGGCGAGAGGGGCAGAGAGGAGAGAGGGGCGAGAGGGGAGAGAGAGGGGCGAGAGGGGAGAGAGGGGAGAGAGAGGGGCGAGAGGGGAGAGAGGGTTGTCAGCGACAGGGTCGAGAGGAGCAAGAGGGGCAGAGAGGGTCGAGAGGGGCGAGAGGGTGAGGGGGCGAGGGGGCGAGAGGGAAGCTTCAGAGCTCGTCCCAGGTTTCTTGTAAATGAGACCCCAAGTCAGCCTTATATCCGGAACGATGAAGCTTTTCTCGGTAATGTATTAATTGACTATTTAGCTTTTCATAGTAGTGTTTAATTTAACCTTTAACCCTTTAGTGTTTGATATTATCCAGCACTAATAATTAATTTACTAATTGCTATCAGTTACAAATGTTTATTGCTTTTCCTAATAACATCAGTCTCTTGTGTTTATCTATTAACAAATTTGTAGCAGGAATCTTTTGTCATTTGTCATTGTTTAATGCCATCTGTGTGTCTCATTACTCTCAGCCAGAGGCAGCATTTGAATTTGCAGCTTAAAGGGTTAATTGACTATCACGATTAATGAGCTATTTGTACCAAGGTTATTATTAGACAATGCTTTAATGTCTTCCATGTGTGTCTCATTACTCTCAGCCAGACTCAGTATTTACATTTGAAGCTTAATGGTTTCATTGATTGTAATTACAGTGATGCTCCTTTAATATGTGTGATAGTCTGGATTGTCACATGTGTGAATACTGTGATGTTTCAGTTTGATGCGTTAATTGATTAATTGAGTCAATCGCATTGATTAACTCATGAATTGATATGGATTTATACGTGTGTTGGTTTCTGTAATAATCTGGTTTCAAGAATGTCCTCGGGGTTTTGATGTATTTGCCTACCATTTAATTGTGTGTTTGTATGTGTATATATATATGTGTGTGTTCACTAACTGCTTATTAAAGTTTTCCCCTTTACTTTCACCAATCAGTCTTGTCTCCTGTTGATTAAATAATAAATTAATTGCTGACTGCTTAGGCAATACACATATCCACCATACCCCGCAGAGCATTTACACATCATATCCACCATACCCCGCAGAGCATTTACACATCATATCCACCATACCCTGCAGAGCATTTACACATCATATCCACCATACCCTGCAGAGCTTTACACATCATATCACCATACCCTGCAGAGCATTTACACATCATATCCTCCATACCTGCAGAGCATTTACACATCATATCCACCATACCCTGCAGAGCATTTACACATCATATCCACATACCCTGCAGAGCATTTACACATCATATCCACCATACCCTGCAGAGCATTTACACATCATATCCACCATACCCTGCAGAGCATTTACACATCATATCCACCATACCCTGCAGAACATTTACACGTCAATATCCACCATACCCTGCAGAGCATTTACACATCATATCCACCATACCCTGCAGAGCATTTACACATCATATCCACCATACCCTGCAGAGCATTTACACATCATATCCACCATACCCTGCAGAGCATTTACACATCATATCCTCCATACCCTGCAGAGCATTTACACATCATATCCACCATACCCTGCAGAGCATTTACACATCATATCCACATACCCTGCAGAGCATTTACACATCATATCCACCATACCCTGCAGAGCATTTACACATCATATCCACCATACCCTGCAGAGCATTTACACATCATATCCACCATACCCTGCAGAACATTTACACGTCATATCCACCATACCCTGCAGAGCATTTACACATCATATCCACCATATCCTACAGAGCATTGACGCATCATATCCACCATACCTGCAGAGCATTTACACATCATATCCACCATACCCTGCAGAACATTTACACGTCATATCCACCATACCCTGCAGAGCATTTACACATCATATCCACCATATCCTACAGAGCATTGACGCATCATATCCACCATACCCTGCAGAGCATTTACACATCATATCCACCATATCCTGCAGAGCATTTACACATCATATCCACCTTACCCTGCAGAGCATTTACACATCATATCCACCATATCCTGCAGAGCATTTACACATCATATCCACCATACCCTGAAGAGCATTTACACATCATATCCACCATACCCCGCAGAGCATTTACACATCATATCCACCATACCCTGCAGAGCATTTACACATCATATCCACCATACCCCGCAGAGCATTTACACATCATATGCACTATACCCCACAGAGCATCACACCACGGGACGCAGAGCATCACATCAGAGGACACAGAGCATCACACCATGGGCGCAGAGCATCACATCAGAGGACGCAGAGCATCACACCACGGGACGCGGAGCATCACACCACGGGACGTGGAGCATCAAACTTCAGGACGCAGAACATCACATCAGAGGATGCAGAGCATCACACCACCAGATTCAGATCATCACACCACGGGACACAGAACATCACATCAGAGGATGCAGAGCATCACACCACGGGACGCAGAGCATCACACCACGGGACGCAGAGCATCACACCACAGGAAGCAGAGCATCATACCATAGGACGCAGAGCACCACTGCACCCACCTGTCAGAAGATTGGGTCTCTGGGACCAGCCTGTGATCGCGGGGTCTATAAATATGAGGGATCTTGGCCTGGAGACAGGGACCTTCCTCCTAAACAAACAGCCCTGGAGTTGGCATCCGTGGGCATATGGGGTCAGGGCAACACCTTCCTCGGGAGCCACCAGCCAGCGCCAACCTTATCACTGTTTGTTCTTTGCGTAATATTCCTGCGAATTTAATAAGTATCAGCTCCGCTGCCAAAAAACGGGGATAAAACCTGAATTCCTGATAGCAGAGCGATCCGAATAAACAACAGAGCGCGATAAAGGCCGTATAAACCGCGCGGCGTCACGGGGCCTCCGGAGAGAGAAGGAAGCCATGGCCAGACACGAGATGTCCTCTTCAGCTCGACGCAGAATGCGTCTTCCTCTAAAGGAAGAGAAGGTCCTAAAGCACAGGACGGATGCGTTACGGGATGGAGGGGACGCAGGTAATGCCCCAGCCACCACCTGTGGGGGGACACGGCCGTTACGCCAAGAGAGGGCATCATAAGTTGGAAGGGATAACCCGGAGTGCGCCACCAGAGGAGTTTACCAACCATGGACTCAAGTAGGGATAGGACCCTCAGCACTCAATCGAGGACGAACAGATGGTGGCAGGATGTATTTCAGTGGATCTGACTATCAGTGGTGGTTGTCCCTGTCCGTGCAGAGAGTTCCTCACCGTAACCCTGAAGAGCTTTGGCTAGATAGGGAATCCCTCAAAGAAAGGACCATAGAGACCCCACTGAGAGTGTCCACATAGTCCTTTATTGACAAGGATGTCTGGGTGAGGTCTCTCCACCTGGAATGAATCTCCTGATCTATTCCCAAACACAGAGAAGCCTTCAGAGAAAGGACCTTGAGAAGCTCCGTTCATATATCAGGCCCAACGTCAACAGGGGTTTTCCCAGAGCCGGAAAGAGGGACCCGCGGGCCTTTTCCTCATCGCCTGCATCATTCCTCTCATCCTCTGCTGTCTCTTTGTCCCTCACCATTCACCCCGTTGTACATTTCTCCAAGCTGGAGGCACTTGGTTCCCACATACCCAGATCTTCTCTGAGCCGTGGGCCTGGAGGAGCTGCAGCTCTATCAGTCCCTGCCTCGACCTGGCCCTGGGTTTTCCCAGTACGGTGACACGAGGAAGCCTTCAAAGTAAGGGGGTTCAGGGCGAATCAAAGGGCAGACGTGTAGGTGACCCCTGATTTGCTCGTACGTTTCATACACTTTAATCAAGCCGTGGCTCAGAAACTCTCGGCAGTCTGACATCGTGGACTTGTAAAGCTTTCAGAGAGCTCCCCCCCCGCTGCCCCACCGAGAGGACACAATGTGCTCTGTATATAGAGGCCAGGAATGGAGCTCACAGCGAGGAGACTTTCGGCCAGGGGGTGGACTCTTGGCCTGGATGGACACCATGGTGAAGACCGAGGACTGAAAAAGCAGACATTCCCCAGCCCAGAAACTGGGACAGCTTACCGGGAGCGGCAACAACCCCCCTATGGAAAAATACAGAGAACCACAGCGGCGCCGCTTGCCATTATCCACCTGTTACCTTTACCTGGGCGGGTGACAGGACCCGAGAAACCCTGAGAAAGCCGACAGGTGCCACATAAAGGCCCTAATCAGGGAGACCTGGCACCCGCCGCGCTTATTATTTATACAAGCCGCGATACCAGCAGGCAGGGGGGTCACACGCGGCACTCTGCTCGCCTTGCCATCGCCACACACACTGCCTGGCCGAAATAAAAAGCCACACGCCGGGGTCTCTTCACAAAGCACTGAAACTGAGCACACTTTTCAGTGCTTTGCGATGCGGTGTGTTTCGACTCACTTCGGTGATCCCATTCCGTCGAAAATTCGGTGAATTCACTATTTAGCAAACGGTCACCGTATTTTGCTGTTTTGCCGAAATTGGAGTAACTGAAGCAGCGATCCAACGTCTCGAAAAGCGCCGAATTGACCTCAGCGAATTCCACTGAGTAAGAAAAAAGAAGTAGGAAGTCTCCTCTTCTCCTAACGTGAGGTTAAATCTACAAAAATGCAGAAACATGTGTCGAAATAATAATAAAAAACAGGGCCTTTAAAATCGATTTTATAAAAAAAAAAAAATGTCATCTAAAAAAATACAAAAAACACAGATTTTTGCAAAAAATAAAAATAATTCATGCACACAACAAAAAAATTTTTAGGTTCGGATAGGTTCGTTGCGTTCTTAAATTTGTTTCGGTGCATTCGTTTTGTTACTGTGATTCAGATTTTTGATGGATTTGTTAGTTTTGTTTTTCGGATCAATTTGTATTTTGTTTTTATTAGTTCTTTTGTTTTAGTTGTTTCCTTGTTTTGTTTTATTAGTTATTTATTTTTTGTTTTTGTTAGTTTTTTTCTCATTTATTTCGGAATGTCAAACGGATGAATTAATTACTTCGATTATGATAATAAAAAAATAAAGATGCTTAAACCCTTGTCTTTTGTGTTGAAACCTATTCAGCACCGTGGATAGCAACTCCGCGAGGCTCCACAACCCCGTCTGGCTGCTGTCCTTGGCACCGAATAGGTTTCAGCACCATAGACAGCCCCTGTCGAACGCAGCCAGACTGAAGGAAAGGGGGAAAAAAGCTGCGTTCGGCAAAGAAATAAAGCCTCATTGTTTTAAAATGAATTAGGAATCCGAAAAATGCCTAAAAAGATAAACAAAGAGACTTTTTGCTGCAAGTGAAAAGAATAAACGGTTGAATGAATATTTTTAACATTGAAACCTATGGGATTCGCCTGATTAAACCTGTCGAATGAAACCACTGAACATCAGGGCATTTCACTGACATTTCTCTGCTGTTCAATGTGAATAGATTAACCACTGCTTCTCTATGGGGGATTTCACTGCCGCCGAACAGGCACCATGGCGCTGTCCATGGCCTGTGATGCTGAATACAACAGATTCACGGCCAATGGACAGGGACGCGGAGGCAAAATTTAACGAATCGATTTGTAAAATGAAATCAATTCGTTTTATAGTATTTCTGTCCAGAGCAGCATTTATTGGCGTCCAGAGCGGCATTAATTTGTGGCCAAGATCTTGTATTGATGATGGGAGAGTCGCGGCGCTGCGTAAAGTCTTCTCCAGCACATTATCCCAAAGATTAACCTCAATGGGGTTAAGGTCTGGACTGTGCGGTGGCCAATCCATGTGTGAAATGATGTCTCGTGCTCCCTCAACCACTCTCGCACAATGTGATCCCGATGAATCCTGGCATTGCCATCTTGGAATATGCCCGCTGTGTCACCAGGGAAGAAAAAACCCATTGATGGAAAAACCTGCTCAATCAGTATATTCAGGGAGTCACATGACCTCATTATATTAATCACTAGTAATTAACCAATGGAAGGCGAGCACCTATCAGCGGAGTTACATCCAGGTGGGACCGTTTGTTTTGGCCGGGCAGTATATATATATATATGTCGGGGCTGTGTCAGATCCTCCCTGGAAGGAGATTTATACAAAGTGTTTATTGTTTTCTTTTTGCACATTTTCACTTTCTGTGATTGATTGATTGATTGATTGATTGATTCTTGGCATAAAGTGCCGACACGAGATGTAACCATAATAAGGACCGTGTGGTGTGAGCCCTGGCCAGAAGAGCTGACAGTCTGCTATGTGCATGCATGGTGGGACGCGATCCACGCTGATGTGAGCAGGCCGATAGTGTGATATTGTTGCCTGTGTATCAGTGTGTGGACGTCACCCCGCTCTCTCCCGCGCGCGCCGCACACTCATTTATTCATGGAATGTCTCAGTAATAGAATTTTCTCCTCTCCGTTTTCAGATTAATTTAATTTTTAATAAGATTCACACGATGCGATTAAACATTGAGAACTCGGGGGATTATTCACTAAACTGTGCACTGCAGCTTCAATACATGGCTTACAGCCCAGGAGGGAGTCCTTCAGCATAACGGCAAATCAGGTCCTCACCCCCAGGACTTCCAATGTGACGTCTAAGGGCAACTCTGAGACCCTGAGAATCTGCTCATTCACCCCAAAATCCTGAGAACCTTCTTATTCATACTGAGTATCTGCCCATTCACCCCGAAAATCTGCCCCATTCACTCAGACACCCTGAGAATCTGCTCGTTCCCCCTGAGAATCTGCTCGTTCCCCCTGAGAATCTGCTCGTTCGCCCTGAGAATCTGCTCGTTCGCCCTGAGAATCTGCTCGTTCCCCCTGAGAATCTGCTCGTTCCCCCTGAAAATCGGCTTGTTCCCCTGAGAATCTGCTCGTTCGCCCTGAGAATCTGCTCGTTCGCCCTGAGAATCGGCTAGTTCCCCTGAGAATCGGCTAGTTCCCCTGAGAATCTGCTCGTTCGCCCTGAGAATCTGCTCGTTCACCCTGAGAATCGGCTAGTTCCCCTGAGAATCTGCTTGTTCCCCTGAGAATCTGCTCGTTCGCCCTGAGAATCGGCTAGTTCCCCTGAGAATCGGCTAGTTCCCCCTGAGAATCTGCTCATTCCCCCTGAGAATCTGCTCGTTCGCCCTGAGAATCGGCTAGTTCCCCTGCGAATCGGCTAGTTCCCCTGAGAATCGGCTAGTTCCCCTGAGAATCTGCTTGTTCCCCTGAGAATCTGCTCGTTCGCCCTGAGAATCTGCTCGTTCGCCCTGAGAATCTGCTCGTTCGCCCTGAGAATCTGCTCGTTCGCCCTGAGAATCGGCTCGTTCACCCTGAGAATCTGCTCGTTCACCCTGAGAATCTGCTCGTTCGCCCTGAGAATCGGCTAGTTCCCCTGAGAATCGGCTAGTTCCCCTGAGAATCGGCTAGTTCCCCTGAGAATCTGCTCGTTCGCCCTGAGAATCTGCTCGTTCGCCCTGAGAATCGGCTCGTTCACCCTGAGAATCTGCTCGTTCACCCTGAGAATCTGCTCGTTCGCCCTGAGAATCGGCTAGTTCCCCTGAGAATCGGCTAGTTCCCCTGAGAATCGGCTAGTTCCCCTGAGAATCTGCTCATTCCCCCTGAGATCTGCTTGTTCTCCGTTGTTACATTCTTTGCCGGCCGTTGCCCAGTTGCGTATTGCTATTAACAGCCGTTATTGTGACGCGCCCCTGTATTAGCGGCGCGAGGCGTAACATTCAGCCGTGGAGAGATAGCGGCAGCGCATGCGCTACAGGAGGGAATCACATCATCAGTGAATCGGTTCACTCCTGCAGCACGTGCGTCCTACACCCTGCAGGGAAGCACTACCACATACACGCTATGTGTCCAGGGAAACGTGGCCAATCCGGCAAGCCTCCCTGGGGATCAAGGCCTGCGCCTGCCGGTTATTACACGTGGTGCGCACCGCCTGTCCCGCTCACCTTTGTGCCACACACATTATCTACATATGGATCAGGGCGTATTTACCTCCCCGTGTGTGGCGCAGCGATCAGCGCGTTTTACGATCGGGCTGTTTGCACAGACTGCGTGGCGGGTAATTAGTGATCACCCTGTTATTGACACGTTGCGCTGTGACTCCACACCCTCTGACCACATGGAGCATCATCGTGTCATCCCCGCAATACTGCGCTCCGCCGACTGGCTGGCGATACTTTATAGTTTGACTTTTACAGTTTTTGTTACATTTATACCACGCGCGGGGGGAGGGGGACGTCTGACCCGGGTCAGGTCCGAATCTGTGCACAGGACAGCAGAATCCCCTCCTCTCTCCAACTGAGAATATGGGTCAGGTGGCACAGAGACAGACACATGGACCAGACTGGCATTACTGGGGCCTGTACCCAGAGCATGATGCCGCCGGACCAGGAGCACAAGGTCCTAACCTCCCAGGATGCCTGCATATACCACGGCGTCAGAGCTCACTGGGAGGGAACCTGTGATATTTCTCATGAAAGTCCAGAGTGACGGAAATCTTTTTTCCTCTATAAAGCGCGTGTGTAACGTGCGAGTCCAGGGTAACGGCTCAACATGGGGCGAGCAGGAGGAGGCGGCACTCGGTTTCCGTAGTAACTCATCCATTTTAAGGAATCTGACCCAGAAAACTCCATGTAGAAAATAAACCAGGATCATGGAGACCCCCGGGGGCACATACACAATGCACAAAGTACACACAACACGAGTATACACAATACAATGCCCAGAGTACATACAACACAGTACCTGGCTGGAAAATAACACAATGTATACACACAACGTTCAGCATACACACAATGGGTATACACAACACAATACCCGGCATACACACAATGGGTACACACAACACAATACCCGGCATACACACAATGGGTACACACAACACAATACCCGGCATACACACAATGGGTACACACAACACAATACCCGGCATACACACAATGGGTATACACAACAAAATACCCGGCATACACACAATGGGTACACACAACACAATACCCGGCATACACACAATGGGTACACACAACACAATACCCAGCATACACACAATGGGTACACACAACAAAATACCCGGCATACACACAATGGGTACACACAACACAATACCCGGCATACACACAATGGGTATACACAACAAAATACCCGGCATACACACAATGGGTACACACAACACAATACCCGGCATACACACAATGGGTACACACAACACAATACCCAGCATACACACAATGGGTATACACAAGACAAGAAGTACACACAAGATAATGAACGATATCACACAAGTACACACCACACAACATGCACACAATATAATACACAAAGTACACACAGCACACTACATATACACATTTCACACACCTTCAGACATCCCTTTTGAAGCCCATAAGGCACTTGGTTTCCATGGTTACAGGAGGACTCAGGCTTCTGTATTACCATCATGTATACAAAGACTGAGCAGGGGATGTGCCGCAATATGCACAACACACATATATACACAATGCACACATAGTACATGCTACACACATATATACATGACACAATGCACACATATACACAATACATACATTTAGTATAATCTACACACACATATACATGTATAATGTTATATTATATCTGCCCCATCATGTCATATTATCTGCCCCAATCCTGTCATATTATCTGCCCCAATCCTGTCATATTATCTGCCCCCATCATGTCATATTATCTGCCCCCACCGTCATATTATCTGCCCCCATCATGTCATATTATCTGCCCCACCCTGTCATGTTATCTGCCCCATCCTGTCATATTATCTGCCCCACCCTGTCATATTATCTGCCCCATCATGTCATATTATCTGCCCCCACCCTGTCATATTATCTGCCCCATCCTGTCATATTATCTGCCCCCACCGTCATATTATCTGCCCCCATCATGTCATATTATCTGCCCCACCCTGTCATGTTATCTGCCCCATCTTGTCATATTATCTGCCCCCATCCTGTCATATTATCTGCCCCCACCCGGTCATGTTATCTGCCCCATCCTGTCATATTATCTGTCCTAACCTGTCATGTTATCTGCCCCCACCCTGTCATATTATCTGCCCCCATCATGTCATATTATCTGCCCCCACCCTGCCATGTTATCTGCCCCATCCTGTCATATTATCTGTCCTAACCTGTCATGTTATCTGCCCCCATCATGTCATATTATCTGCCGCCCACCCTGTCATATTATCTGCCCCATCCTGTCATATTATCTGTCCTAACCTGTCATGTTATCTGCCCCCACCCTGTCATGTTATCTGCCCCCATCATGTCATATTATCTGCCCCAATCCTGTCAAATTGTCTGCCCCCACCCTGTCATGTTATTTGCCCCCATCCTGTCATATTATCTGTCCTAACCTGTCATGTTATCTGCCCCCACCCTGTCATATTATCTGCCCCATCCTGTCATATTATCTGCCCCCACCCTGTCATGTTATCTGCCCCATCCTGTCATATTATCTGTCCTAACCTGTCATGTTATCTGCCCCCACCCTGTCATATTACCTGCCCCCATCATGTCATATTATCTGCCCCCATCCTGTCATATTATCTGTCCTAACCTGTCATGTTATCTGCCCCCACCCTGTCATATTATCTGCCCCCACCCTGTCATATTATCTGCCCCACCCTGTCATATTATCTGCCCCCAATCCTGTCATATTATCTGCCCCCATCATGTCATATTATCTGCCCCATCCTGTCATGTTATCTGCCCCCACCCGCCCTTCATATTATCTGCCCCCATCATGTCATATTATCTGCCCCCACCCTGTCATGTTATCTGCCCCATCCTGTCATATTATCTGCCCCCATCCTGTCATATTATCTGCCCCCATCATGTCATATTATTTGCCCCCACCCGGTCATGTTATCTGCCCCATCCTGTCATATTATCTGTCCTAACCTGTCATGTTATCTGCCCCCATCATGTCATATTATCTGCCCCATCCTGTCATGTTATCTGCCCTATCCTGTCATATTATCTGCCCCAATCCTGTCATATTATCTGCCCCCACCCTGTCATATTATCTGCCCCACCCTGTCATATTATCTGCCCCCACCCTGTCATATTATCTGCCCCCATCATGTCATATTATCTGCCCCAATCCTGTCATATTATCTGCCCCCATCCTGTCATATTATCTGCCGCCCACCCTGTCATATTATCTGCCCCATCATGTCATATTATCTGCCACCCACCCAGTCATATTATCAGCTCCATCCTGTCATATTATCTGCCCCATCCTGTCATATTATCTGCCCCATCCTGTCATATTATCTGCCCCCACCCTGTCATATTATCTGCCCCATCATGTCATATTATATGCCCCCATCCTGTCATATTATCTGCCCCCATCATGTCATATTATCTGTCCTAACCTGTCATATTATATGCCCCAATCCTGTCATATTATCTGCCCTATCCTGTCATATTATCTGCCCCAATCCTGTCATATTATCTGCCCCATCCTGGCATATTATCTGCCCCATCATGTCATATTATCTGCCCCAATCCTGTCATATTATCTGCCCCAATCCTGTCATATTATCTGCCCCATCCTGGCATATTATCTGCCCCATCATGTCATATTATCTGCCCCCATCCTGTCATATTATATGCCCCCCATCCTGTCATATTATCTGCCCCCATCATGTCATATTATCTGTCCTAACCTGTCATATTATCTGCCCCCATCCTGTCATATTATCTGCCGCCCACCCTGTCATATTATCTGCCCCATCCTGTCATATTATCTGCCGCCCACCCTGTCATATTATCTGCCCCATCATGTCATATTATCTGCCACCCACCCAGTCATATTATCAGCTCCATCCTGTCATATTATATGCCCCATCCTGTCATATTATCTGCCCCCATCCTGTCATATTATATGCCCCATCCTGTCATATTATCTGCCCCATCCTGTCATATTATCTGCCCCCACCCTGTCATATTATCTGCCCCAATCCTGTCATATTATCTGCCCCCATCCTGTCATATTATCTGCCCTATCCTGTCATATTATCTGCCCCCACCCTGTCATGTTATCTGCCCTATCCTGTCATATTATCTGCCCCCACCCTGTCATGTTATCTGCCCTATCCTGTCATATTATCTGCCCCAATCCTGTCATATTATCTGCCCCCACCCTGTCATATTATCTGCCCCCACCCTGTCATGTTATCTGCCCCCATCCTGTCATATTATCTGTCCTAACCTGTCATATTATCTGCCCCCATCATGTCATATTATCTGCCCCAATCCTGTCATATTATCTGCCCTATCCTGTCATATTATCTGCCCCCACCCTGTCATGTTATCTGCCCTATCCTGTCATATTATCTGCCCCCACCCTGTCATGTTATCTGCCCTATCCTGTCATTATTATCTGCCCCACCCTGTCACCCCTGTCATGTTATCTGCCCTATCCTGTCATATTATCTGCCCAATCCTGTCATATTATCTGCCCCCACCCTGTCATATTATCTGCCCCACCCTGTCATATTATCTGCCCCCACCCTGTCATATTATCTGCCCCCATCATGTCATATTATCTGCCCCTATCATATCTGCCAAATCCTGGCATATTATCTGCCCCATCCTGTCATATTATCTGCCCCAATCCTGTCATATTATCTGCCCCCATCCTGTCATATTATCTGCCGCCCACCCTGTCATATTATCTGCCCCATCATGTCATATTATCTGCCACCCACCCAGTCATATTATCAGCTCCATCCTGTCATATTATCTGCCCCCATCCTGTCATATTATCTGCCCTATCCTGTCATATTATCTGCCCTATCCTGTCATATTATCTGCCCCAATCCTGTCATATTATCTGCCCCATCCTGGCATATTATCTGCCCCATCATGTCATATTATCTGCCCGCATCCTGTCATATTATATGCCCCCCATCCTGTCATATTATCTGCCCCCATCATGTCATATTATCTGTCCTAACCTGTCATATTATCTGCCCCCATCCTGTCATATTATCTGCCCCCATCATGTCATATTATCTGCCACCCACCCAGTCATATTATCAGCTCCATCCTGTCATATTATCTGCCCCCATCCTGTCATATTATATGCCCCATCCTGTCATATTATCTGCCCCATCCTGTCATATTATCTGCCCCCACCCTGTCATATTATCTGCCCCATCATGTCATATTATATGCCCCCATCCTGTCATATTATCTGCCCCCATCATGTCATATTATCTGTCCTAACCTGTAATATTATATGCCCCCCACCCTGTCATATTATCTGCCCTATCCTGGCATATTATCTGCCCCAATCCTGTCATATTATCTGCCCCCATCCTGTCATATTATATGCCCCCCATCCTGTCATATTATCTGCCCCATCATGTCATATTATCTGTCCTAACCTGTCATATTATCTGCCCCTATCATGTCATATCTGCCAAATCCTGGCATATTATCTGCCCCATCCTGTCATATTATCTGCCCCATCCTGTCATATTATCTGCCCCCATCCTGTCATATTATCTGCCCCATCCTGTCATGTTATCTGCCCCATCCTGTCATATTATCTGTCCCCATCCTGTCATATTATCTGCCCCATCCTGTCATATTATCTGCCCCCATCCTGTCATATTATCTGCCCCCATCCTGTCATATTATCTGCCCCATCCTGTCATGTTATCTGCCCCATCCTGACATATTATCTGCCACCCACCCAGTCATATTATCAGCTCCATCCTGTCATATTATCTGCCCCCATCCTGTCATATCTGCCATATCCTGTCATATTACCTGCCCTATCCTGGCATATTACCTGCCCCCCATCCTGTCATATTGTCTGTCCTATCTGCCCCCCATCCTGTCATTGTCTGTCCTAACCTGTCATATTATCTGCCCCCATCCTGTCATATTATCTGTCCTATCGGTCCCCCATCCTGTCATTGTCTGTCCTATCCTGTCATGGTATCTGACCCCATCTTGCTATATTATCTGCCCCCCATCCTGCCACATTAATTACCCCAATCATGTCTGCTACACTGATATAGGGGGCACAGGTACAGCAATAAAAGGGTTAAAGGGGCAGGAGTGGGGTGTATAAAGTGAGCAAAAAGGGGTTTGTGAGGGTCCTGAGAACGAACAACGGCACTAGCGGCCTGCTCTATGGTGGGGCCTGCTCTATGGTGGGGCCTGCTCAGGTCTCTCAATGCTCAATTTTGCCATTTCAGGAACGAATGCTCCATATGCAAATCAGATGCAATCACCCAGAAAGGGCAGGGCCACTACTGATTGCCGAGGACCTCATCCCTGCACAGAAGTGCAGCAACCCCTGACGATCATTTTGGCCTTGTTAGGCCTCGTCAGGAGGGTATAGCTGACACCTCTCTAGGCACCTCGAGCCAGGGGCCACGTCTAGATGACCCTGTAGACTTAAAGTGAGCAAAAAGGGGTTTGTGAGGGTCCTGAGAACGAACAACAGCACTAGTGGCCTGATCTACGGTGGGGCCTGTTCTACGGTGGGGCCTGCGCTACGGTGGGGCCTGCTCTACGGTGGGGCCTGCTCTACGGTGGGGCCTGTTTTACGGTGGGGCCTTCTCTACGGTGGGGCCTGCTCTACGGCGGGGCCTGTTCTACGGCGGGGCCTGCTCTACGGCGGGGCCTTCAGTACGGTGGGGCCTGCTCTACGGCGGGGCCTGCTCTACGGCGGGGCCTGTTCTACAGCGGGGCCTGTTCTACGGTGGGGCCTTCTCTACGGTGGGGCCTGCTCTACGGTGGGGCCTGCTCTACGGTGGGGCCTGCGCTACGGTGGGGCCTGCTCTACGGTGGGGCCTGCTCTACGGCGGGGCCTGTTCTACGGCGGGGCCTGCTCTGCGGTGGGGCCGCTCAGGTCTCACAAGGTTTTAGCTGGATTGTGCCATTACAGGGACATCTGCTCCATATGCAAACCAGCCTGCACTGTGGGGTATATTATAAAGCCTGGGTATTGGTGCCGTCAGGCTGTTATATGGGGCATAGGCTGAGCTGCAGCAAAGGGAATGCAGGGGCAACAGGTGGTATTTAATGCCAGGGTATTGCAGGCAGAGGGGGCACAGGCCCAGTAGTGAAGGGATTAGAGGGGTAGCAGTGGGTGTTTAATGCCTGGGCGTGGTGGCAGAAGGGGCACAGATCCAGCTGTGATGGGGTACAGGAGGAGAGGGTATTTAATACTTGGGCATGATGGCAGAGGCCCAGCAGTGAAGGGGTTACAGGGGCAGGGTGAGTATTTAATGCCTGGGAACTGCTGCCAGGCTAGCTGAGAAGGCACAGGCCTGGGCAGTGAAGAGGTTACAGGGACAGAATGGAGTATTGGATGCCTGGGCACTGCTAACAGACTGGTAGAGGGGGCATACGCCTGGGCAGTGAAGAGATTACATGGGCATGAGGGGATCTATAATGCCTAGGCTCTGCTGCCAGGCTATTAAAAGGGGCACAGACTAAGTAATTAAGGGGTTACTGGGCAAGAGAGGGTATTTAATGCCAGGGTACTGCAGGCAGAAGGGGCACAGGTAGAGCAGCTAAAGGGGCAATAGGGTGTATTTAATGCCTGAGCACTGCTGCCAGGCTGGTACAGGGGGCACAGGCCCTGCAGTGAAGAGGTTACAGGAGCAGCAGGGGTATTAGATGCCTGGGCAGTGCTATCAGGGGGCACCAGTGAGGGTTGTATGTGTGGGCAGAGGGGCACCAGGCTTGCGAGCAGCAGTGAGGGGTGGGTGGGCAGAGGGGCACCAGGCTTGCAAGCAGCAGTGAGGGGTGGGTGGGCAGAGGGGCACCAGGCTGGGGGCAGCAGTGAGGGGTGTGTGGGTGGGCAGAGGGGCACCAGGCTGGGGCAGCAGTGAGGGGTGTGTGGGTGGGCAGAGGGGCACCAGGCTGGGGAGGGGGCAGCAGTGTGTGGGTGGGCAGAGGGGCACCAGGCTGGGGAGGGGGCAGCAGTGTGTGGGTGTGCAGAGGGGCACCAGGCTGGGGGAGGGGCAGCAGTGAGGGGTGTGTGGTGGGCAGAGGGGCACCAGGCTGGGGCAGCAGTGAGGGGTGTGTGGGTGGCAGAGGGGCACCAGGCTGGGGAGGGGGCAGCAGTGTGTGGGTGGGCAGAGGGGCACCAGGCTGGGGAGGGGGCAGCAGTGTGGGTGGGCAGAGGGGCACCAGGCTGGGGGAGGGGCAGCAGTGAGGGGTGTGTGGGTGGTCAGAGGGGCACCAGGCTGGGGCAGCAGTGAGAGGTGTGTGGGTGGGCAGAGGGGCACCAGGCTGGGGCAGCAGTGAGGGGTGTGTGGTGGGCAGAGGGGCAGCAGTGAGAGGTGTGTGGGTGGGCAGAGGGGCACCAGGCTGGGGAGGGGGCAGCAGTGAGGGGTGTGTGGGTGGCAGAGGGGCACCAGGCTGGGGCAGCAGTGAGGGGTGTGTGGGTGGGCAGAGGGGCACCAGGCTGGGGAGGGGGCAGCAGTGAGGGGTGTGTGGGTGGCAGAGGGGCACCAGGCTGGGGGAGGGGCAGCAGTGAGGGGTGTGTGGTGGCAGAGGGGCACCAGGCTGGGGCAGCAGTGAGGGGTGTGTGGGTGGGCAGAGGGGCACCAGGCTGGGGGAGGGGCAGCAGTGAGGGGTGTGTGGGTGGCAGAGGGGCACCAGGCTGGGGAGGGGGCAGCAGTGTGTGGGTGGGCAGAGGGGCACCAGGCTGGGGGAGGGGGGGCAGGTTCCCTTTAAGGACCTGCCCCTTTAACGCGCGCTGCATGCCGGGAGGCCGCATTGTTCCAGCTGATGCAGCACGGGGTCTCCGGAGCAGCTCGTCCAGGGACCCCCCTCCCCCTCACTCTTCCCCGTCTCAGCAGCCCCTGTCCGGGAGGGGGGCGCCCCGGTGCCATGCCAGCCGCCCCTCCCAGGGAGCACTAGGAGCCCCGGGGGCCCCGCATTCCAGGAGCCGCCTGAGTCCGCACAGCCGGCCCCATGGCTTTCCAGGGCCCCGGGCGCTCCCTGCCCGGCCAGCTCTGCACCGGGGTGTTCGGGGGGCTCATCCAGCCCCCCCTAGGCCAGAAGTTCTACTGCCACAATGGGGGCAGCGCGGGGGGAGGGGTGCCAGCTGTGCCCTCCCCCCTGCCCCAGGCCCTGAGTGCCCCCCACCACCCAGGCACCCCCCAGTGCAACGGAGAGGGCAGAGCTGAGCCCGAGCCCGACCGACCCATCGGATACGGGGCATTCGGCGTGGTGTGGTGAGTATGCCGGCGTAACCAGGGTGCGGGGTAATGCCAGGCCACCGGGGTAATGCCAGGCCACCAGGACTGGCACCGGCGTAACCAGGGTGCGGGGTAATGCCAGGCCACCAGGACTGGCACCGGCGTAACCAGGGTGCGGGGTAATGCCAGGGCACCAGGACTGGCACCGGCGTAACCAGGGTGCGGGGTAATGCCAGGCCACCAGGACTGGCACCGGCGTAACCAGGGTGCGGGGTAATGCCAGGGCACCAGGACTGGCACCGGCGTAACCAGGGTGCGGGGTAATGCCAGGGCACCGGCGTAACCAGGGTGCGGGGTAATGCCAGGCCACCAGGACTGGCACCGGCGTAACCAGGGTGCGGGGTAATGCCAGGGCACCGGCGTAACCAGGGTGCGGGGTAATGCCAGGGCACCGGCGTAACCAGGGTGCGGGGTAATGCCAGGCCACCAGGACTGGCACTGGTGTAAGGGTAATGCCAGGGCACTGGCATAATAAGGGCAAAGGCTGCCAGGTCAAGTGACTGGCATAATGAGGGCGTGGGATAATGCCAGGGCAACATGACGCACCAGTGTAATAAGGGCATAAGCTGCCAGGTAATGCCAGGGCACGGCAATGGTGTAATGAGGGTGCAGGGTACTGCCAGGGCATCATGACTGACCAACGGCATAATGAGCAAACAGACTGCAGGGCACTCAACTGGCACCAACATTATGAGGGCACAGACTGGTGGGTAAAATTAGGGCACTGTTACTAGCAGCAGCATAACAAGGGTATAGGTGGTGGAGTATTGCCAAGACATCATGACTGGCACCAGTGTAATGAGGGCATAGGCAGCTTGGCAATACCAGGGCACCATGACTGGCACTAATGTAAGGAGGGTGTATGCTGCAGTATAATGCCATGCTACCTTTGATTGGCATAATGAGGGCATAGGCTGAGGGGTAATGCCAAGGCACCATGACTGGCACCAACATAACGCTGGCATAGACTGCAAATTAAAAAGGCCATAGGCAGTGAGAAAATGCCAGGTGACTGAGCGGTCACCATAACTGGCACTGACGCGATGAGGGCATAAGTTGCAGGGTAATGCCAGCGAGCACTCATAACCAGGGCATATGCTGAGGGCACGTGATGCGAGGGCACTATGATTGGCACAAATGTAATGGGGTATAGACTGTGGGATAATGCCAGCGCTCTGTTTAATGATGTATTTGGTGTATTACTACTGGGCAATCCTGGGCGCTAGGATGCTGGCACAGCTTGCTATTACTATGTACATAGGGGTGAAGAGAATATACACCGAGTTGTGTCTAGACGGGCACTGCTTGGCACCTCTGGTTGTGTATGGGGTAACGTGTCCTGGCGGGCACTGCTTGGCATGCTGGATGGGCAGCACTTGTTATCTGCAGGTAAGCAGAGGTGCCATGTGCAGGATACACGCATGTGTTGATGGTTGCTAGTTGGCGCAGGTGGCACACATCTCGCTGGATGTGTGCCCAGTGGGGTGTTATGAATGGATGACTCTGCCCTTCATTGTATAATCTGCTCGCGGGTGCCAGGTTTATTGGTGGGCACTGCCTGGGTCTTAGCAGTTGAGCACCGTTGCGCCCGTCAGTGCCATGTTGATGTTTGTCTTGTGTTCGGCAGGTCGGTCACTGACCCCCGCGATGGGAAACGCGTCGCCCTCAAGAAGATGCCAAACGTTTTCCAGAATCTGGTTTCATGCAAGAGGGTCTTCAGGGAACTCAAGATGCTCTGCTTCTTCAAACACGACAACGTGAGAGCCATGAGCCGGGCGCCTTGCGTGTGTAAGCGGGAGGCTGGCGCCCTGCGTGCGTGTGAGCGTGCACGTGCGGCTTACGCCCTGTGTGCACGTGAGGCTGGCGCCCTGCGTGTGTGGGCGTGCACGTGAGGCTGGCGCCCTGCGTGTGTGGGCGTGCACGTGAGGCTGGCGCCCTGCATGTGTGGGCGTGCACGTGAGGCTGGCGCCCTGCATGTGTGGGCGTGCACGTGAGGCTGGCGCTCGTTTGTGGGCGTGCACTGTAACACTAGCGTTCCTTGGTGTTGTGGGATGATGATTGCACTCCTGTGTCCGTGTTGAGTCTGGATTGCGTTGCGTGTCGTCCTGCGTGTAACGAACTCGTGTTTCCGGCAGGTTCTCTCTGCGCTGGACATACTGCAGCCTCCCCCCATTGACTGCTTTGAAGAAATGTATCCTTTCTGTAGCCGTCGCTGGTGACTCGGGGGTCCGCACTGTGCCAGTCGCACCAGGATTGGCGTCTGTCTTCTCTCTCCGTACCGCCAGCCCGGCCGTATCAGCAGAACTGATCTTTTTTGTGCGTTATGACCTCCTAACCCACGTTCCTCAGATATGTCATCACGGAGCTGATGCAGACTGACCTGCACAAGGTGATCGTTTCGCCGCAGCCTCTGAGCGCCGACCACATCAAGGTCTTCCTGTACCAGATCCTGCGAGGTGAGGGGACGGCGCGGGTTGGGAGTCCAGGTGGGGGGTAATTAGACCCTTGCTAATTCCTGTGACCTTTCATTCCTGGTAGGACTCAAATATCTGCATTCAGCTGGGATTCTGCACCGCGACATCAAACCCGGCAACCTTCTCGTCAACAGCAACTGTGTGTTAAAGGTACTGCTCCGTCTGGGCTCCCAGCCCTGTCACCTTCTCAGCACCTTTGCATCTTGGCCTCTTTCCTCGTCGTTGCTCCTCGGGTCTCTGCCCCTTTCTTTGTTGTCGCTCCTCAGGTCTAGGCCCCTTTCCTCGTCGTTGCTCCTCGGGTCTTTGCCCCTTTCTTTGTTGTCGCTCCTCAGGTCTAGGCCCCTTTCCTCGTCGTTGCTCCTTGGGTCTTGGCCCCATTCCTCCTCGTCGCTCCTTGGATCTTGGCCCCATTCCTCCTCGTCGCTCCTTGGATCTTGGCCCCATTCCTCCTCGTCGCTCCTTGGGCCTTGGTCCCTTTCCTCGTCGTCGCTCCTTGGGTCTTGGCCCCTTCCTCGTCATCGCGCCTCGGGTCTTGGCCCCTTTCCTTGTCGTTGTTGCTCCTCAGGCCTTGGCCCCTTTCCTCGTCTCTCCTCGGGCCTTGGCCCCTTTCCTCGTCTCTCCTCGGGCCTTGGCCCCTTTCCTCGTCTCTCCTCGGGCCTTGGCCCCTTTCCTCGTCTCTCCTCGGGCCTTGGCCCCTTTCCTCGTCTCTCCTCGGGCCTTGGCCCCTTTCCTCGTCGTTGCTCCTTGGGCCTTGGCCCCTTTCCTCGTCTCTCCTCGGGCCTTGGCCCCTTTCCTCGTCGTTGCTCCTTGGGCCTTGGCCCCTTTCCTCGTCGTTGCTCCTTGGGCCTTGGCCCCTTTCCTCGTCGTTGCTCCTTGGGCCTTGGCCCCTTTCCTCGTCGTTGCTCCTTGGGCCTTGGCCCCTTTCCTCGTCGTTGCTCCTTGGGCCTTGGCCCCTTTCCTCGTCGTTGCTCCTTGGGCCTTGGCCCTTTCCTCGTCGTTGGGCCTTGGCCCCTTTCCTCGTCGTTGGGCCTTGGCCCCTTTCCTCGTCGTTGGGCCTTGGCCCCTTTCCTCGTCGTTGGGCCTTGGCCCCTTTCCTCGTCGTTGGGCCTTGGCCCCTTTCCTCGTCGTTGGGCCTTGGCCCCTTTCCTCGTTGTCGCTCCTCGGGCCTTGGCCCCTTTCCTCGTTGTCGCTCCTCGGGCCTTGGCCCCTTTCCTCGTCGTCGCTCCTCGGGCCTTGGCCCCTTTCCTCGTCGTTGCTCCTCGGGCCTTGGCCCCTTTCCTCGTCGTTGGGCCTTGGCCCCTTTCCTCGTCGTTGGGCCTTGGCCCCTTTCCTCGTCGGTGGGCCTTGGCCCCTTTCCTCGTCGCTTCTCGGGCCTTGGCCCCTTTCCTCGTCGCTTCTCGGGCCTTGGCCCCTTTCCTCGTCGCTTCTCGGGCCTTGGCCCCTTTCCTCGTCGCTTCTCGGGCCTTGGCCCCTTCCTCGTCGCTTCTCGGGCCTTGGCCCCTTTCCTCGTCGCTTCTCGGGCCTTGGCCCCTTTCCTCGTCGCTTCTCGGGCCTTGGCCCCTTTCCTCGTCGCTTCTCGGGCCTTGGCCCTTTCCTCGTCGTCGTCGCTCCTCGGGCCTTGGCCCTTTCCTCATCGCTCCTCGGGCCTTGGCCTTTCCTCGTCGCTCCTCGGGCCTTGGCCCCTTTCCTCGTCGCTCCTCGGGCCTTGGCCCCTTTCCTCGTCGCTTCTCGGGCCTTGGCCCCTTTCCTCGTCGTCGTCGCTCCTCGGGCCTTGGCCCCTTTCCTCGTCGCTCCTCGGGCCTTGGCCCCTTTCCTCGTCGTCGTCGCTCCTCGGGCCTTGGCCCCTTTCCTCATCGCTTCTCGGGCCTTGGCCCCTTTCCTCGTCGCTCCTCGGGCCTTGGCCCTTTCCTCGTCGCTTCTCGGGCCTTGGCCCTTTCCTCGTCGTCGTCGCTCCTCGGGCCTTGGCCCCTTTCCTCGTCGCTCCTCGGCCTTGGCCCTTTCCTCGTCGCTTCTCGGGCCTTGGCCTTTCCTCGTCGTCGCTCCTCGGGCCTTGGCCCCTTTCCTCATCGCTTCTCGGGCCTTGGCCCCTTTTCCTCGTCGTCGCTCCTCGGGCCTTGGCCCCTTTCCTCGTCGCTCCTCGGGCCTTGGCCCCTTTCCTCGTCGCTCCTCGGGCCTTGGCCCCTTTCCTCGTCGTCGCTTCTCGGGCCTTGGCCCCTTTCCTCGTCGTCGTCGCTTCTCGAGCCTTGGCCCCTTTCCTCGTCGTCGTCGCTTCTCGGGCCTTGGCCCCTTTCTCGTCGTCGTCGCTTCTCGGCCTTGGCCCCTTTCCTCGTCGTCGTCGCTTCTCGGGCCTTGGCCCCTTTCCTCGTCGTCGTCGCTTCTCGGGCCTTGGCCCCTTTCCTCGTCGTCGTCGCTTCTCGGGCCTTGGCCCCTTTCCTCGTCGTCGTCGCTTCTCGGGCCTTGGCCCCTTTCCTCGTCGTCGTCGCTTCTCGGGCCTTGGCCCTTTCCTCGTCGTCGTCGCTTCTCGGGCCTTGGCCCCTTTCCTCGTCGTCGTCGCTTCTCGGGCCTTGGCCCCTTTCCTCGTCGTCGTCGCTTCTCGGGCCTTGGCCCCTTTCCTCGTCGTCGTCGCTCCTCGGGCCTTGGCCCCTTTCCTCGTCGTCGCTTCTCGGGCCTTGGCCCCTTTCCTCGTCGTCGTCGATCCTCGGGCCTTTGCCCCTTTTGTCGTCGCTCCTCGGGCCTTGGCCCCTTTTGTCGTCGCTCCTCGGGCCTTGGCCCCTTTCCTCGTCGCTTCTCGGGCCTTGGCCCCTTTCCTCGTCGCTTCTCGGGCCTTGGCCCCTTTCCTCGTCGCTTCTCGGGCCTTGGCCCCTTTCCTCGTCGCTTCTCGGGCCTTGGCCCCTTTCCTCGTCGTCGTCGCTCCTCGGGCCTTGGCCCCTTTCCTCGTCGCTCCTCGGGCCTTGGCCCCTTTCCTCGTCGCTCCTCGGGCCTTGGCCCCTTTCCTCGTCGCTTCTCGGGCCTTGGCCCCTTTCCTCGTCGTCGCTCCTCGGGCCTTGGCCCCTTTCCTCATCGCTTCTCGGGCCTTGGCCCCTTTCCTCGTCGTCGCTTCTCGGGCTTGGCCCCTTTCCTCGTCGCTCTCGGCCTTGGCCCCTTTCCTCGTCGCTCCTCGGGCCTTGGCCCTTTCCTCGTCGTCGCTTCTCGGGCTTGGCCCCTTTCCTCGTCGTCGTCGCTTCTCGAGCCTTGGCCCCTTTCCTCGTCGTCGTCGCTTCTCGGGCCTTGGCCCTTTCCTCGTCGTCGTCGCTTCTCGGGCCTTGGCCCTTTCCTCGTCGTCGTCGCTTCTCGGGCCTTGGCCCCTTTCTCGTCGTCGTCGCTTCTCGGGCCTTGGCCCCTTTCCTCGTCGTCGTCGCTTCTCGGCCTTGGCCCTTTCCTCGTCGTCGTCGCTTCTCGGGCCTTGGCCCCTTTCCTCGTCGTCGTCGCTTCTCGGGCCTTGGCCCCTTTCCTCGTCGTCGTCGCTTCTCGGGCCTTGGCCCTTTCCTCGTCGTCGTCGCTTCTCGGGCCTTGGCCCCTTTCCTCGTCGTCGTCGCTCCTCGGGCCTTGGCCCCTTTCCTCGTCGTCGCTTCTCGGGCCTTGGCCCCTTTCCTCGTCGTCGTCGATCCTCGGGCCTTTGCCCCTTTTGTCGTCGCTCCTCGGGCCTTGGCCCCTTTTATCGTCGCTCCTCGGGCCTTGGCCCCTTTCCTCGTCGCTTCTCGGGCCTTGGCCCCTTTCCTCGTCGCTTCTCGGGCCTTGGCCCCTTTCCTCGTCGCTTCTCGGGCCTTGGCCCCTTTCCTCGTCGCTTCTCGGGCCTTGGCCCCTTTCCTCGTCGCTTCTCGGGCCTTGGCCCCTTTCCTCGTCGTCGTCGCTCCTCGGGCCTTTGCCCCTTTCGTCGTCGCTCCTCGGGCCTTGGCCCCTTTCCTCGTCGCTTCTCGGGCCTTGGCCCCTTTCCTCGTCGCTTCTCGGGCCTTGGCCCCTTTCCTCGTCGCTTCTCGGGCCTTGGCCCCTTTCCTCGTCGCTTCTCGGGCCTTGGCCCCTTTCCTCGTCGCTTCTCGGGCCTTGGCCCCTTTCCTCGTCGCTTCTCGGGCCTTGGCCCCTTTCCTCGTCGCTTCTCGGGCCTTGGCCCCTTTCCTCGTCGTCTTCGCTCCTCGGGCCTTGGCCCCTTTCCTCGTCGTCGTCGCTCCTCGGGCCTTGGCCCCTTTCCTCGTCGTCGTCGCTCCTCGGGCCTTGGCCCCTTTTGTCGTCGCTCCTCGGGCCTTGGCCCCTTTCCTCGTCGTTGGGCCTTGGCCCCTTTCCTCGTCGTTGGGCCTTGGCCCCTTTCCTCGTTGTCGCTCGTTGGGCCTTGGCCCCTTTCCTCGTTGTCGCTCCTCGGGCCTTGGCCCCTTTCCTCATTGTCGCTCCTCGGGCCTTGGCCCCTTTCCTCGTTGTCGCTCCTCGGGCCTTGGCCCCTTTCCTCGTCGTTGCTCCTCGGGCCTTGGCCCCTTTCCTCGTCGTTGCTCCTCAGGCCTTGGCCCCTTTCCTCGTCGTTGGGCCTTGGCCCCTTTCCTCGTCGTTGGGCCTTGGCCCCTTTCCTCGTCGTTGGGCCTTGGCCCCTTTCCTCGTCGCTTCTCGGGCCTTGGCCCCTTTCCTCGTCGCTTCTCGGGCCTTGGCCCCTTTCCTCGTCGCTTCTCGGGCCTTGGCCCCTTTCCTCGTCGCTTCTCGGGCCTTGGCCCCTTTCCTCGTCGCTTCTCGGGCCTTGGCCCCTTTCCTCGTCGCTTCTCGGGCCTTGGCCCCTTTCCTCGTCGCTTCTCGGGCCTTGGCCCCTTTCCTCGTCGTCTTCGCTTCTCGGGCCTTGGCCCCTTTCCTCGTCGTCGTCGCTCCTCGGGCCTTGGCCCCTTTCCTCGTCGTTGTGCCTTGGCCCCTTTCCTCGTCGTTGGGCCTTGGCCCCTTTCCTCGTCGGTGGGCCTTGGCCCCTTTCCTCGTCGGTGGGCCTTGGCCCCTTTCCTCGTCGCTTCTCGGGCCTTGGCCCCTTTCCTCGTCGCTTCTCGGGCCTTGGCCCCTTTCCTCGTCGTCTTCGCTCCTCGGGCCTTGGCCCCTTTCCTCGTCGCTTCTCGGGCCTTGGCCCCTTTCCTCGTCGTCGTCGCTCCTCGGGCCTTGGCCCCTTTCCTCATCGCTTCTCGGGCCTTGGCCCCTTTTCCTCGTCGTCGCTCCTCGGGCCTTGGCCCCTTTCCTCGTCGCTCCTCGGGCCTTGGCCCCTTTCCTCGTCGTCGCTTCTCGGGCCTTGGCCCCTTTCCTCGTCGTCGTCGCTTCTCGGGCCTTGGCCCCTTTCCTCGTCGTCGTCGCTTCTCGGGCCTTGGCCCCTTTCCTCGTTGTCGTCGCTCCTCGGGCCTTGGCCCCTTTCCTCATCGTCGCTTCTCGGGCCTTGGCCCCTTTCCTCGTCGTCGTCGCTCCTCGGGCCTTGGCCCCTTTTGTCGTCGCTCCTCGGGCCTTGGCCCCTTTCCTCGTCGCTTCTCGGGCCTTGGCCCCTTTCCTCGTCGCTTCTCGGGCCTTGGCCCCTTTCCTCGTCGTCTTCGCTCCTCGGGCCTTGGCCCCTTTCCTCGTCGCTTCTCGGGCCTTGGCCCCTTTCCTCGTCGTCGTCGCTCCTCGGGCCTTGGCCCCTTTCCTCATCGCTTCTCGGGCCTTGGCCCCTTTTCCTCGTCGTCGCTCCTCGGGCCTTGGCCCCTTTCCTCGTCGTCGTCGCTCCTCGGGCCTTGGCCCCTTTCCTCGTCGTCGTCGCTCCTCGGGCTTTGGCCCCTTTCGTCGTCGTTCCTCGGGCCTTGGCCCCTTTCCTCGTCGCTTCTCGGGCCTTGGCCCCTTTCCTCGTCGCTCCTCGGGCCTTGGCCCCTTTCCTCGTCGTCGCTTCTCGGGCCTTGGCCCCTTTCCTCGTTGTCGCTTCTCGGGCCTTGGCCCCTTTCCTCGTCGTCGCTTCTCGGGCCTTGGCCCCTTTCCTCGTCGTCGTCGCTCCTCGGGCCTTGGCCCCTTTCCTCGTCGTCGCTCCTCGGGCCTTGGCCCCTTTCCTCGTCGTCGTCGCTCCTCGGGCCTTGGCCCCTTTTGTCGTCGCTCCTCGGGCCTTGGCCCCTTTCCTCGTCGCTTCTCGGGCCTTGGCCCCTTTCCTCGTCGCTTCTCGGGCCTTGGCCCCTTTCCTCGTCGCTTCTCGGGCCTTGGCCCCTTTCCTCGTCGCTTCTCGGGCCTTGGCCCCTTTCCTCGTCGCTTCTCGGGCCTTGGCCCCTTTCCTCGTCGCCGTCGCTCCTGGGGCCTTGGCCCCTTTCCTCGTCGCTTCTCGGGCCTTGGCCCCTTTCCTCGTCGCCGTCGCTCCTGGGGCCTTGGCCCCTTTCCTCGTCGCTTCTCCTCTGGTCTTGATCCCTTTCCTCGCCTTCCTGTCTCAGGTTTTCTTGGCCCCATTCCTCGTCGTCCCGCCACAGGTCTTCTCGGGCCCTTTCATTATGTTCCTGGGCCCTTTCCTCCATGTCCTGCCTCTGGTCGGCCCGACCACTTTCCTTGTCGTCCTGCAGAGCATGCTTGGCCTTCTGACTCTGTGCCCTTGCAGCCTCCATCTTTACCTCCTCCGCCATGTTTGCTGTCCTCCTCCTCCTGCCTTTTCAGTTCTCTGACCTATTTCTTCTTAAACTCCAAGATGTTTTTTTTCGTCCCCTCTCTTGGTAAGTATAAACACTTTATCTTGCTGTGGTTGTTTTCCCCCCAGATCTGTGACTTTGGCCTGGCGCGGGTGGAGGAGTTGGACGAGTCCCAGCACATGACGCAGGAAGTGGTGACCCAGTATTACCGGGCCCCAGAGATCCTCATGGGAAGTCGCCATTACAGGAATACCATCGATATCTGGTCTGTGGGTTGCATCTTTGCCGAGCTCCTCGGAAGGAGGATCCTCTTCCAGGCTCAGAGCCCCATCCAGCAGGTACCACAGTCATTTCTCACTTGTGATCTGCAGGTCATTTACCCCTGGGTCTGTCTGGACGTGTCCAAATTCTCTGACCTTTCGTTACAATAACGTGAAAAAATATAGTTACTGCGCAATATATTCCAATAACAGATGGTGATGGGCGAGAAAAAAAGTGGGTGGGGTTCTCTCGGGGCTGGTATCAGGACAGGGGTTCGCTTGTGGGAGTGGGTTGCTCGGCGTATATCGGGACTGGACTCTAGGTGGGGGTTCGCTGGGCTCGCGCATCGGGACAAGGGGCTCGCGCATCGGGACAAGGGGCTCGCGCATCGGGACAAGGGGCTCGCGCATCGGGACAAGGGGCTCGCGCATCGGGACAAGGGGCTCGCGCATCGGGACAAGGGGCTCGCGCATCGGGACAAGGGGCTCGCGCATCGGGACAAGGGGCTCGCGCATGGGGACAAGGGGCTCGCGCATCGGGACAAGGGGCTCGCGCATCGGGACAAGGGGCTCGCGCATCGGGACAAGGGGCTCGCGGGGGGCCGTGCATAGGGACAAGGGGCTCGCGGGGGGCCGTGCATAGGGACAAGGGGCTCGCGGGGGGCCGTGCATAGGGACAAGGGGCTCGCGGGGGCCGTGCATAGGGACAAGGGGCTCGCGGGGGGCCGTGCATAGGGACAAGGGGCTCGCGGGGGGCCGTGCATAGGGACAAGGGGCTCGCGGGGGCCGCGCATCGGGACAAGAGGCTCCCGGGGGCCGCGCATCGGGACAAGGGGAGGGGTCTGCGCGGGGGCGTGTATCGGGACAAGTTCACTCTCCTCCTGGGTTTTTGTGTTCACTGGTATCCTCTGTTTTGCAGCTGGATCTGATCACGGACCTGCTGGGGACGCCTCCTCTCAATGCCATGCGCTCGGCCTGTGAAGGGGCCCGGGCTCACATCCTGCGTGGCCCTCAGAAGCCGGTGAGTAGGTGGTGTTGATGTGGTCGAGGTGCCCGGACTGTCGCCGTGTACCTGACGCCTTGTACCTGACGCCTTGATCTCTCTCCCCGTGTACCTGACGCCTTGATCTCTCTCCCCGTGTACCTGACGCCTTGATCTCTCTCCCCGTGTACCTGACGCCTTGATCTCTCTCCCCGTGTACCTGACGCCTTGATCTCTCTCCCCGTGTACCTGACGCCTTGATCTCTCTCCCCGTGTAACTGACGCCTTGATCTCTCTCCCCGTGTACCTGACGCCTTGATCTCTCTCCCCGTGTACCTGACGCCTTGATCTCTCTCCCCGTGTACCTGACGCCTTGATCTCTCTCCCCGTGTACCTGACGCCTTGATCTCTCTCCCCGTGTACCTGACGCCTTGATCTCTCTCCCCGTGTACCTGACGCCCCCGTGTACCTGACGCCTTGATCTCTCTCCCCGTGTACCTGACGCCCCCGTGTACCTGACGCCTTGATCTCTCTCCCCGTGTACCTGACGCCCCCGTGTACCTGACGCCTTGATCTCTCTCCCCGTGTACCTGACGCCCCCGTGTACCTGACGTCTTGATCTCTCTCCCCGTGTACCTGACGCCTTGATCTCTCTCCCCTCAGCCGTCCCTCTCCGTGCTTTACATGCTGTCTGGTGAAGCCACCCACGAGGCGGTCCACCTCCTGTGCCGGATGCTGCTCTTTGACCCGGTGAGTGGCCCCGTGGCGCTGTCCTGCCGTATTGATGCGGTTTGTGCTATAGATACCTGGTCTTGCCCGGGAACATGTATTTACTGTATGAGGTTGGTGTACATGTATACAGGGAACCTCCGGGCACCTCTTTAATCCCTTATACCCATCCGGCCCCTGACCAAGATGCAGCAAAGTGATGCGTCGCGTATAATCCTCAAAGGGACACGCTCAGCGACCGAGCGTAATTGGCTTCTGATTGGCTGAGACACTTCCTGGTTTGCTTGGAGCTACCTGCTGATTCCACATGGGCTGGAGAAACAACCGCTCTACCACCCCGTCTGCACGAAATCTTTAGAACAGCATAAATAAATTCCAGAAACCCATATATTAAATCAAAGGTGGATTTATTCCAGCACCAACAAGGACCACGTTTCAACCAGAACTGGTCTTTTGTCAAGTCTTGACAAAGACCAGTTCTGATCGTAACGTGGTACTTGTTGGTGCTGGAATAAATCCACCTTTGATTTAATATATGGGTTTCTGGAATTTATTTATGCTGTTCTGAATTTGGAATGGTGGAGCGAGGATCCTCACCCTGTTTACTCAATTTTTCGTGAGTAGTATCCGAGTTCCATTGTCTGTAATTATGCACGAAATCTATTTCATACTATTTAATTATTTATATTATATATATATAATATATATATATATTTATTATTTTAAATGGCAGAATATATTGAGAATGAGCGTTATCCTGATGAAGGTTTGTGGCTAACAAACTGAAACGTTGATCCAATAAAATTGATATATATACGGTGAGACCCGCGAGTGCCGCTCGTTTCCTGATATATCAATAGCCGAGCGCAGCAGCGGGCAAGGACTTTGGAGAGATCCTGGAGTGCCAGATTTGAACACATTTTTTTTTTTATATATATATATATATATATATATTAGTGTCTGGTTTTTTTTTTTATTTATTTATTTTCTAATGGTGTTTTTTTTTTCCCCAGGTTATTTTATATGTATTTTTTTATATTGTAAATAAATTAAGATCGATTTTATAAAATAACCTACAGTGAAACACATGTTTCTATACGGTTATTGCAGTGACAGGCTGCGGTATTTTTTTGCTGTTACCCGGAGTAATGTTGCAGGTTGTGCGTGTGGCTGTGCAGGGCAAGAGGCTCTATACACCACATAGGAATAGAGAAAACAGCGCTTCTGTGTGCCGCCTCTCTGCGCTCCATACATCTCTTCCAAGCAGATCGATTCGTAGATATTCATATTGACCCAAAATAAAGAGGGGGAAAAAAAACTAAACACAAACCTAGTGACATCCTATTACAGAAGCGGAATGGGGCAGTTTTTGGTGCGCTCACATCATGCAGAGCCTACACTGAGCTCTTTAGCTGTTCCGCCTGATGGTTGTGTACGGCCCATCTTTCAGCCTCTAAATGTGTGTATATAATCTATATATATATGTATCCAGGACCTCTTAGGGCCATAAACAGCCATGTCATACATAATGAAGAGCAGCGTGTAGGCTCCACTTCATGTGAGTGCACCAAGACCTGCCCCATCCTGTGTGTTGTAACTGGATTATGCTGTGTGTTGCACGTTCCATCCGCAATATGTCTGTGAATGTAATCCACCTACAGGTACAGTGTTAACATGCACGGCACGTTTGTGTGGCCCCTGTAGTGTGACCTCTGTGGCCCCTGTTATGTGAGCCGGAAAGGTCTGTGATTGAAAGGATTCTGGGGGGGGGGTCACAATCTGCACTTTAGGGTCTCTTTACAAAAGTGTTTGCATTTCGGTGATTCCATTTCTCTGAAAATACGGCGAATTCGCTAGTTCGCGAATGGTCACCATATTTTGCAGAAATTGGAGTCACCGAAGTCGTTATCTGAGGTCAGCGGGAAGCGCTGAGATGACACCTGCGAATTCCACTGAACTGCAAAAAAAAGGAGGTTCCCTATTTTCCTAATAGCCGGTTAAATCAATAAAAATGGATTAAAATGTGTCTAATCAAAAAAGTCCGATAAGAAAATAATAAAGTCATTTAAGAATTTTTTTCTTTTAAATGTCGTTTAAAAAATATCTTTTTAAAAAAACAAGTGTTTTTGCAAAAAATAATAAATGGTAGAATTTTTTTTTTAAAGATATTCCGTTTATTTTAAAACCTATTGGTTTCGCCTGTTTTAAACCTGTCGAACTGAAACACCAAAAAATCGGGTCATTTTGCTGCAATTCGGCGTCTGTGAATAGACCAATCGATAGTCCTCTGAGACAGTATTGGTGCTGCCATATTGGGGCGCAGTGCACCGTATTTCACCATCAATTCACCTGTATTTGGCAAATTGACAGTTTATTGAAGAAACGAATTGCCGTGAAATTATGAAAATTTAGCTACGTTAGAATTTTAGTAAAGGACTCGGAGGCGAGTATTGCAATCTCTTTTCTTGCCTTTAATAAACAGCAGCAAGAAAAATGTATAAACGGAGAGAAAACATGTACAACATGTCCAAATGTATGGACTATTCCAACCCCAACCCAGTGAGCTAGTCCTTCTGGGTTTCCTTTATGGAAAGTTCTTGCGTTCCTTCCCACTTCCTCTTTCTTGCCGAAAGTGAGTCAACAACAGAACCGACATCTCAACCGGATGGAGCAGGAAGGGACGAACTGGAATCCAATCCGGAACCGGCGAGGAAAACATCAACGCTGAGCTGAGAGACCAGGAAGATCAACGGCTGCCGCGGAGCAACGCAAGCACAAGTCATCCAATACTCGCCTCTGAGTCCTCTGTTAAAATCCTAACTTACCGTCATACTTAGCTAAATTTTATCGTTTTAATACAGGGCTCGGAGGCTCAGCCTCTTCTAATTTGGGGCCTTTTCGGAGGTTGCGAATAACCTAGGAAGGTTTGAAAACCAGGAGCTCTGGGCCGGGATCCCGCGCGGTGCCCGTTACAATGCGCTGAGGGGGTCAAGGTGCCCAGAGGGTCCGTTTTTAAATGGCGCGGGATTACATTAGAGGAGGTTGGGAAAGGCCGGTGTTTGCCGGGGCCGCAGGAGCCGGACGTCTATTTATTTCCAATGATTTTGGTTCTTGACAAAAAATAAAAGCCGTGTGGTGCCTGTCCGGTGACCGGAGTGTGACGCTCTGCCTCCTGTCCGCGCCACCTGTCCTGCCGTCTCGCTCGTAACCGCTGCTTTTACAAGCTTTGTGTTTTCTTTGTCAGATCGTACCTGGGAATTTTTTGGGGGGTTTCTCCCCTTGACGTTTCATACTCTCTCGGCAGGCAAAAAGAATCTCCGCCAAGGACGCCCTGACTCACCCCTACCTGGAAGAAGGTCGCCTGCGCTACCACACGTGTATGTGCCATTGCTGCTATTCCGTGTCCTCTGGCCGCGTGTACACGTCTGACTTTGAGCCCACAGCCAGCAGTCGGTTCGACGACTCCTACGAGAAAAGCCTCACCTCTGTCTGGCAAGTGAAAGGTGAGCGTGGGGGCTTTCCGGTCTCGTCGCCACCGGTTGCATAAAGTGACAACTGACCCTCATGCCTGTCCGCCATCTTGTTTTCTCGCAGAACTGGTCCACTGCTTCATCAAGGACCAGCAACAGGGGAAGCGGCCTCCTCTGTGCATCAACCCGCACTCTGCGGCCTTCAAAACCTTCATCAGGTCAGTGGCCTCCCCGTGCGCCTCCTTTTCTCACGACCCCCCCCCCCCCTCCCCCCCCCGCGTTATCATATCTGGAGCCTGAAACAATTGGAAAAATGGGGAAATCCTCCCATTTTTTTTCTCTCTACCAGATCTTCATTTTTAGTAAAATAACTGGTAATCGCAAACCTATTTTGAAAGCGAGGCTACTGGTGCCTCCCACGAGGACTGGAGATTAGGCCCCACCCACGAGGACTCCAGGGTTAGTCTTGGATGAGGCCCTGTTCCTGTGTCTCTTGGAGCAACATGGGACAGTATGAGAGAGGAACCCCTACAATCCTCTCTGGATGGTGATGTCCGAACGTTTATTCCTTCTCCAAGACGAGTCATGAGTCCAGTGAATAACACGGGAATAACTCTGTCCTTTCCAAAGACCAAATCTGTGTCCAGTGAAGCCATGAACATTATTTCCGCTCCAGATCAGAGTTCACTGTAAATAGTGTGAGAGACCTTCTGGTCCTCTCAATGTGACCTCAGCTCCACTCACATATCCCTGAGCCTGTTGGATCCCAGCTCAGTAACTGCACAGATCGGCCAGGGGTCGGCAACCTCAGCTTCCATTTGCTTTGTAACTACATTTCCCATGAGGATTATCTAACCAGTGGCTGAGCATCATGGGAGATGTAGTTCCAAAATAACTGGAGCGGAGACCTTGCCGACCCCTTGGATAGACGGTCCACAGAAAGCATGTTGTGTAAATCACATTCCACTTACATTGCAGTATACATCGTGCTGCCCGCGCGTTTCCGGGTCCAACACGCTTGGGTATATGTGAGTGGAACAATTGTAACATGGAGGGGATTTTAGTAGCGGAAGGTTCCTCTCATGGAGATATTCTCATCTTTTAGAGTGCACAGAGCTGGAGAGGACGTAACGTTCACATATTCCCGAGCCTGTCTGTCCCTGAAACATGTGAGCCCTGCACTCTGTATAATTTAATATAAGTTGAACGTGATTTCCAGAAAGCGCTTTCTCCATCTGAGGAAACGGGACTAACCACAATTAAGGGGGGACCACCCATCCGGTCAACCTGAGCAGTGACTGAGCCAAGATCCCACACGCTCGGGTATATGTGAGTCCAATGGATAGGATTTTGGTACCAGAAGGTTCCTCCCATGGTTTGAGATTCTATAGTATGCGCGGATCCCTGCACATTATTCATCCTCACGTCCTTCTCTTCCCACAGATCCACGGCCTGGCATTCCTCAAAGGTGTCCAAGAAGGAGGAGAGATGATTTCCCTCCACCGTTACAGATACGTGGAGTTTGGGGTGTGGGGGCGCGCTCGTAGCATGAGGTGTCTGGACCCCCCATCCCTCTCCCCTTCTGCTGCTGTACATGAGGTCCTTGTCTCCTGTCACCTCTTTAGGGTTTTTGTTTTTCACTTCTGTTTTAGTCTCTTTTTTTTTCTCTTCTGCCCCTCCTCCTCCTCTTCTTCTGTCGTATACATTGTAACCCCTCGTTCGCACCCCAGAGTCCTGCACGGTTCCGCGGTTCCCCCCAATGGCGGGGTGGCAGTGATTGGCTGAGGGGCCTCTCTCTCTGTGGATTAAGGATGCTGTAAATATTTTCTATACAGAGATTCCTCTGCCTTGTCCCGCGCTCGCTCTCTCCCTCCCCATCACTGCCCCTGGGGGAGACCCCCCCCCCACCCCCCTCGTAAAGGTGTCTGATTACTGGACCCCTGTGATGGGGTTGCTGTGGCACCTGTCACTTTGTTTCTCGATGTTGTTGTTGTTGGTTTTTTAATATGTTTTGTGTTTTAGAGGAGCAAGCAATGCAAAATATTCACCCCCTTTCCCTCCTTGAGTGAAGCTGGTTTATGATAACGCTCCCTCCCCCACTTGCTCAATATTATCCTACACATCTTGAAGGCTCAGAGCAGTGCACTCTGGGAGCTGCTGGTGCCGTGGCGGCAGCGTGGCGGGTGCAGATCATGGGGTATACTGCCTGTGAGTGGGTCGGATCCTCTGCTGAACGTGAGGACACTTGGTGCAATTCAATGGGAGTTTCCAGTGAGCTGCAGTGACCCCCAGTGGCCACCACCTGCACTGCGAGTGTGGAGCAGACGAGCCCATTAACAAGATATTTATACGGCGCCGACACGTTCCGCAGTGCAGCACAGCGGGTCACACATCCTTGCAGTGGGTAAGATCCACCGTACGCTGTTAACCCCTGGTTTTCTGCAAGCAAGTGAAGCTGGTTCTCGAGGGCAAAGGTTTAAAGGGACAGTAGAGACTTTTTAATTTTTTTTCCCCTCCCCCCTCACCGATCTCTTAACTTATAACGTGTATAAAGATGTGTTCCCGGTGTGCGCGTCAGGACGGCTGAAACTGATCACTGTACCAATGGATTGAAACCCATTCAATGATCTACCTCTTCCATTACGTGGTTACTTTTTAATTATGTTTGTTTTGAGTTTTGCTAAAAAAAATGTTTTTTCGTTTCCTTTTTTTTTTTGATTTTCCCAAATGTGAAAAGAAGAAAAAAATAACCCAGAATCCCTGAAAACTTGAATTTAGCGTCTCCAGGTTTTGTTTAACGTCTGTCGGTGTGAGCCGGCGGCGTAAATAAAGACTGTCCTGCCTTTTACACCCTGCGTCCTGTGCTTTGTGCGCCCGCCGCTCGATCGTACAGTGGTGCGGGCTCTGCCGAACCTTGGGCCGTGTCCAGAAACACCTGGCTTGTTGTCCAACTACACCAGAAACTACATTAGGGTCTATTCACAAAGGGGCTTTTCAATTCGCCGAAAATGCATGAATGCACTATTTAGCGAACGGTTGTCGTATTTTGCCAAAAATGGAGTCGCCGACACCGGGGAAAACCGCTGAAGTGACATAAGCGGATTCCACCGAACTGAGGGGGAAAAAAAGTCTCCTTTTTTCTCCTAATTGGAGGTTATATCGATAAAAAATCCTTTAAAGACGTGTCGAAATAATAAAAAAGGTCATTTTAAAACCGAATAAAAAGGTCTGTTACAAAATGAGAAGAATAAAGGCTTAAAAAATACAAAAATGTCACCAAAAAAATGCAAAAAGCTCTTTAAAAAAACCAACCAAAAACGGGTTTTTGCAAAAATAAATAAATGGTCTTTAAAAATTTTTAATAAAAGTTATTCACTTTATTATATAGAAACCTCTGGGATTCGCCAGATTAGAATCACCGAAAATCGGGGCATTTCGGCAGAATTTCTGTTCAGTTCGGCGTTCTGTGAATAGGAGACACAGTCGTCTTCTATGGGACAATTTCGGCAGCGGCGCAACGCACCTTATTTCTGTCATTTCACTTGTATTTGGTGAATTGACAATTTGGTGAAAACCCATATTGCCGATACGGTAATTCACCGCTCGGTGCAGCTCAGAGGTCAGTGAATATCCCCTAGGGAGACCTTTTCCCTTCGCACCTTAAACTGCAGTTAGATCCCACACGGGATATGTCCTCAACACGAGCTCGTTACCTCGGCTTGTCCAATTCAAGAACCTGCACCCAAATGCTAATGATGCCGGCAGTAACCGATCCTCACCGCAAACACCCGGGAGCAGTTAGTAGGCAAAGCAATGGATCAGTGATCTGGCCCAGATTACTGGAAATGCACTTTTTCCCCCTTTATTTTTCTATCAATGTGATGCAGTAGAGTGGGATAAGGAAATCGTCGCCTCCGAGTCTTTATTAAAATGTAGATTTTCCTTTTGTCGCATGAGGAAAATCCTGTAATGTCATAATAATGGCGTCGCTTGCATCACAAAACCAGGTGAGGTTTTACCAGGAGCGGTGGAGTGTCTGGCCGTCCCGTTACTCCCGCCGCCCGCTTTGTGCATCGATGGCAAACTCTGCCAGCGAGTCGAGCGGCTCTGACCAGGGCTCACCTTGGCACAACAGATGTGTCTGAAATACATGCTCCATGCGGCTCAGCCATCTGTGACAAAGCATCATGGGACGTGTAGGTCTGAAAAATCTGGAGTGCCAAGGTTCGCCATCACTGCTATAGGGTCCTCGGGTGTCCATATTGTCCCTTTCTGTCCAACCCGTTCCAGGCGTGATGTTCCTGCAATTTTACAGAACCTAAAACCCCACCATCCCTCTTCCCGCATGGAGCGGTTCTTTCTGCCCTCTAGCTACTGATGCCAGGCTGTGCCCTCGCTCTGTGCGCCCAGGATACCTGCCATTGCCTCCCCTTGCTGTGAGCGAGGCCTGTGGTTTGAGCCTGTCTCTGCGCGCGCTTGCAGCGCCTCGCTTCCTGTTTGTGCGCAGGATGATGTACAGGGGCGGAAGTTCGTTATGTAGGTTTTGTGGTTTTCTTAACTGCAATATCCTGACACCCTTCCCCAAAAACAGAGCTGTGCCAGGACGGGGCGAGGAGCGGCCTGACTTCATACCAGGTACAGTGGATTGAGATTTGGGAGGGACGCGGTGCTGCCACCCGGGCGCCTCGCTCTACTGAGCCCTGCAGCTGCCTTCCGTTCGCCGCGACAGAGTGGCCAAACCACAAATATGCGACGGCACACATAACAAAAAGCACGAGCCCTCACGTACACAAAGCACAGGCTGTGTATCCAAACACAACATACACGCACCAGCCCCGCACCACACCAACAACATACCCTTGTTTGGCTGTTAATATCCAGTGACATCGCAGTGAGGGGAACATCATGCGGTGACACAGGCGCCCCGATAAGGCTGGCAGTTCAAGGGGGGGGACCAACACTCAATACGCAACAAAATAAAAGGAACAATGCTTTCCGGGCACTTCACAAAGTGTGAACACACTATGCCGGGGTTATTCACTAAGCGCAGCTCTTTCACTCAAAAAAAACGATGGGTTTTACTGTAAATGGCCGTGAAGGCAACGATTAGGGAGCTCCCCTGTAGTTCTCCATACTTTGCGCCGGAGTTTCTGCCGAAGTTGTCTAGCGGAGCTCTTGGTGTAGCATTCTATGGGGTTTCCACCGTAGTTTTTACAGAACGTGGCTCAGATTTGACTGGAGTTGCCACCGATGTTCCAGTTGATGGTTCCATGTTCCTGTCGGAGTTCCTTGGAGATCTCCGCTGTACATTCCCCGGTGTTCCAAACACCGGCCGCCCACGCTGAATGGAGAAGAGCCTCAGGTTACTCATTTTTCTGAAGAGTATTGGTGGTGATGTTGGTTGTAGTAATCTCACCCACCGGTGTTGGTTTTTCCTTCTCTGGAGAGCTGAAGGTCACTGGAATTGAAACGATGGTGAACATAGGTGAATAACCCCGGCTATGTATTCCCCTGGCACTGGTCACCCATCGATGTACTTTAATATAAAACACGTTCTGCTGGTATCTATGCCCGCCAATCCAGGGAGCGCCATGTTGCACACACCGACACATGAGTGGCATACACAGCGGCACCGGCCTCATTGCCCGCACATACATTATTTTCACATGACCCGAAGTTCGGGTAACATGCCGTGTGCGGTGGAGGCCGTGCCAGGTGACGTAGAGCCTATACATGCAACCTCAGTACAGATTGTGAAGGCATCTGTACAACCCTTCTAACGAGACACACCAAGTAAAGGCGATGCCCACATCTGTATACCCGCTGGGCATAATAAGTGCTCTGCTAGTCACCATGCACCCAGTATACACGCTATATGCTCCCCCTGTACGCCCTGGTCCTCCCAGGCTCTACCTCTGCGCCACAATCATTACGTTAGACTCTACCCACTGTTCTGTCTCCTTTCTCAGGTCCGGCCTGGCGCTCATGTCATGGCGAATTCTCCCTCCATGCCACCCACTCCCTCGTCTCATGCTGACGCTTGGCTTCCTGGGCTCTGTAGTCAATGTATTGTGATTATTCTGATTTTGGGAATCCTGACCGGTATCTTCATGGTTCTCTGCATCTCCCTGTGCTTCAAGCTGTCTCGAAACTTGGCCAGCTCTCGCCAGGAAAACACGTCACCCGCCTTGGTACCTCTGGAGCTGTGGGCATCCCCTCCAATGTCTCAGAGCCAGACTGACCTGCTGTGGAACATAGAGACACGGCCATCCAGCTACGTACTGGAGGACCCTGCTGGAACCAGCGAGTGGGAAGAAGCCACCGGCCAACAGCCACGGGTCACAATGCAGGACATTGGTGACTTCTGGTGGCGCAATTATGTTACTAGGGACATGTGAGGGCCATCCATCGGGTCCATCAACCCATCCATTGGGTCCATCCATCAGGCCCATTTGATTAATCTGGTCCACAAAGCCCTTCAAATCTGCCAGGTTCTTCGGACATGCCACATTCAGCAAGCCTACCAGGTTTGTGAGGTCCAACAGGCACTTTAGGTCCATCAGTGCTTTTTGATTCAGCAGCTCATGAGACTCAATAAACTCAATTTGATTCAACAGGCCATTATGCGTACCAGGCCCACCATATCTACGAGGACCACCAGGTTGAGCAGGTCCATTGTATGTGCCAGCCCCACCAGATGCAGCAGGCCCATCAAATCTACCAGACCCACCAGATGCAGCAGGCCCATCATATCTTCCAGGTTCACCAGATGCAGCAGGCCCATCATATCTACCGGGCCCACCAGATGCAGCAGGCCCATCATATCTACCGGGCCCACCAGATGCAGCAGGCCCATCATATCTACCAGCCACACCAGATGCAGCAGGCCCATCATATCTAACAGCCACACCAGATTCAGCAGGCCCATCATATCTACCAGGCCCACCAGATTTAGCAGGCCCATCATATCTACCAGCCACACCAGGCCCATCATATCTACCAGGCCCACCAGATTTAGCAGGCCCATCATATCTACCAGCCACACCAGGCCCATTACATCTACCAGGCCCACCAGATTCAGCAGGCCCATCATATCTACCAGGCCCACCAGATTCAGCAGGCCCATCATATCTACCAGGCCCACCAGATTCAGCAGGCCCATCATATCTACCAGGCCCACCAGATTCAGCAGGCCCATCATATCTACCAGGCCCATTAGAATCATAGGCTCCATCAGATCCACCTTCAGAAGACCCATCAGATTCATACGATACATCAGATTCAGCAGGCCCATCAGATTAATAAGATCCACTATGGCTGTTAGGTTCCTTTGATTCAGCAGGACCATCGCATCCATCAGGTCCAGGTCATTGGTCACAAAAACCATACCACTGACTGTATGAGTATGGCAGCGTGTGGGCATTGCATGAATGTCCCCGGTGCCTTTGGAAGGTATTATGGAGAGGTATTAGCAGTATGATATAAAACATGTGATTGTTATGTATTTTATTTGTGTTGTGAGTCAAATAAATCATTAAATCTCTCTGAGTGTGAGTGCCGGTGCCATGGCCGCAGGGTAAGACCAGCCGGTGTATGGAGGCCGGCAGTAAGTGTATTTACTGAAGCTGGCATTCTCCTGCCTGGGTGTAATGACTACAAGCGGTCAATTCGGACACAATACACAAAATACATCAACATCATCACAGGCCGAGTCTTTACTGAGCGTGAGTCTTGATTGGCAGTGGAGCTGAGGTGGGCACTGGAGTCTGCAGTGGGTAGAAGAATCTGTGGTATACACTGGTGGGTCCATGGAAGGTGCACCATGGCAGTTGCACCTCTTGAGCTTCGGGGCTGGGAAGGAAATTGCATGCCTTGCTCGCCCCAGAAGCCCAAGGCGAGGCAGCTGCCGTCTAGATCCCTGTGCCACTTACAAAAGGTGACAGCCAGCGAGAGTTGTTCACCTTTAAACACTGCTCTATGACTCGACCGCGGCGCAGTCTCCACAATATGTCAGGAGCTGCTGGCCAAGAAGCACAGAACTGCGAGCAAAGGAGGACAGGTCTGAAGCACGAGTAATGCAATGGAGGCATACTAAGTGAAATGTGGGCATAAGGGCATAATCAATTAAACACAGGCATAATAAATGAGATGGGGCATACTAAGTGAAATGTGGGCATAAGGGCATAATAAATCAAACATGAACATAATAAATGAAATGGGGCATACTAAGTGAAATGTGGGAGAGGGGGCATAATAAATCAAACCTGAACATAATAAATGAAATGGGGCATACTAAGTGAAATGTGGGAGAGGGGGCATAATAAATCAAACATGAACATAATAAATGAAATGGGGCATACTAAGTGAAATGTGGGAGAGGGGGCATAATAAATCAAACATGAACATAATAAATGAAATGGGGCTTATAAAATCAAATGTGAACATAATATGTCTCCATTTAATTTATTAGGCCCCTATTCCCAAATTTCACTTAGGGGCATAATAAATGAAATGGGGCATACCAAATGAAATTTGGTAATAGGGCCATAATAAATTAACTGGGGGCATACCAAGTGGAACGTGGGAGCATCAGCATAATGAAAGAAACGTGAACATAATAAATGAAATGGGAGAATACAAAACCAAATGTGGACATAGGGGCATAATAAATGAAATTGGGTCTTAAGAGCATAATAAATTAAATGGGGTCCTACTAAATGAAATGTGTTAACAGGGGCATAATAAATTAAATGTGTGCATAAGAGCATAATAAATAAAATGGGGGCATTCAAAATCAAACGTGGGCATAGGGGCATAGTGAATGAGATGTGTGATTAGGGGCATTCCAAATGAAATGTGTGCATAAATGAAATAGAGGCATCGTAAATTACACATGCTATACGGCATACTAAGTGAAATGTGGGCATAATATATGGAAGTGGTATATTGACCTTTGAGATTGGTATTTGTGTCCACCCCTGGTAGTATAACCCCCCGAGTAGGGGCATACATTGGCCATCAGGTTATGGATCAGGAACCTGGTTCTAAAATAGGCAGTGAAGTCTCAGCAGAGCAATCAGAAGGGATCCTAAGTGGGGTGGCTGGCATAAAATGGGCAGAACGATCTCTAAGGTAAACCAGAAGAACATAAGTGGATCCTATGTGATGCATTCCTGCCCACGAGTGCGGCGAGTGTGCAGCTGCAGGTAGGTGGGTACCAGTCGAGTGGCCATGCCGGCCCCAATGCTCTCCAGTGCCCACCTCACTATAGCTGGCAGATTCATAGAGTGACATGAATGGAATAAAACGGGCACTGAGAGGCGCAGGCGGGCAGCATGTTCCATTTTATTACATTTCTAGGGGTAAAAAAAACATAAATTTCCAAACTAAAACAACAAATATAAAACAAAATACAACAAAAAGGCCCCAAACATTTTGGTGCATGTAACACGAACACCATGAGGACACCCGGTGGGGATTCATATGAAGGACCGGAGGGGCCGGTTTTAACATTTACCATTGGTGGATTTGGTGCAGCCTCCTGTCTCTGGGAAAAGATGCATTATACATTCTTAATTACTCCCCGATGGATTCACGGCCAGACGGCACCGGCTAAAAATCATAAGAAAAAGCAAATAATATTAGCAATATGCGCAGGCAAAAAAATCCGAGCGGTTCAGTTTATTTCTGAATCCAAAAATATCGGGTTCCAAAATATTCAGAACAAGCCAATTCAGAATATCGAAACAAGGGTCCGAAATATTCCGCACTGTGAGGTAGAAAAACAGAAAAACCTACAGAATGACGTATACACTGCAAAAATGATGCACAGAATGACGAATACACTGCAAAAATGATGCACAGAATGAAGAATACTCTGCACAAAGGATGCACAGAATGACGTATACACTGCAAAAATGATGCACAGAATGAAGAATACACTGCAAAAATGATGCACAGAATGAAGAATACACTGCAAAAATGATGCACAGAATGAAGAATACACTGCAAAAATGATGCACAGAATGAAGAATACACTGCAAAAATGATGCACAGAATGAAGAATACACTGCAAAAATGATGCACAGAATGAAGAATATGCTGCAAAAATGATGCACAGAATGAAGAATATGCTGCAAAAATGATGCACAGAATGAAGAATACACTGCAAAAATGATGCACAGAATGAAGAAAACACTGCACAAATGATGCACAGAATGAAGAATACGCTGCAAAAATGATGCACAGAATGAAGAATATGCTGCAAAAATGATGCACATAATGAAGAATACACTGCAAAAATGATGCACAGAATGAAGAATATGCTGCAAAAATGATGCACAGAATGAAGAATATGCTGCAAAAATGATGCACAGAATGAAGAATACACTGCAAAAATGATGCACAGAATGAAGAATACACTGCACAAAGGATGCACAGAATGACGTATACACTGCAAAAATGATGCACAGAATGAAGAATACACTGCAAAAATGATGCACAGAATGAAGAATATGCTGCAAAAATGATGCACAGAATGAAGAATACACTGCAAAAATGATGCACAGAATGAAGAAAACACTGCACAAATGATGCACAGAATGAAGAATACGCTGCAAAAATGATGCACAGAATGAAGAATATGCTGCGAAAATGATGCACATAATGAAGAATACACTGCAAAAATGATGCACAGAATGAAGAATACGCTGCAAAAATGATGCACAGAATGAAGAATATGCTGCAAAAATGATGCACAGAATGAAGAATACACTGCAAAAATGATGCACAGAATGAAGAAAACACTGCACAAATGATGCACAGAATGAAGAATACGCTGCAAAAATGATGCACAGAATGAAGAATACACTGCAAAAATGATGCACAGAATGAAGAAAACACTGCACAAATGATGCACAGAATGAAGAATACGCTGCAAAAATGATGCACAGAATGAAGAATACTCTGCAAAAATGATGCACAGAATGAAGAATACACTGCAAAAATGATGCACAGAATGAAGAATAGACTGCAAAAATGATGCATAGAATGAAGAATACACTGCAAAAATGACGCACAGAATGAAGAATACGCTGCAAAAATTATGCACAGAATGAAGAATACGTTGCAAAAATGATGCACAGAATGAATACACTGCAAAAATGATGCACAGAATGAAGAATACACTGCAAAAATGATGCACAGAATGAAGAATGCACTGCAAAAATGATGCACAGAATGAAGAATACGTTGCAAATATGATGCACAGAATGAAGAATACGTTGCAAAAATTATGCACAGAATGAAGAATACGCTGCAAAAATGATGCACAGAATGAAGAATACACTGCAAAAATGATGCACAGAATGAAGCATATGCTGCAAAAATGAGGCACAGAATGAAGCATATGCTGCAAAAATGATGCACAGAATGTATCACTTAAAATTGCAATTCCTGTGTTGTTCTGCTGCACGAGTATCCCGCCATCTCTCAGAATCAGAAAAAAAGGGGCCGCAATCCCAAGCGTATAAAAAACAGTACAATACCATAATAACATTCAAAAACCCAATTTCTGCAGGCGATGTGGTGTGCGCGTGTGGCGGGGCCAGGACGCTGAATGGTGGGAGCGGCAGACACTGACACTATCAGTCTTATTCAGAGAGAGGTGAAAAGCAGCAGAATGACTGGAGAATGGAAAATTCTTGGTCAAAATAGCCGATTTGGAAAGTGAGATGAATGGGAGAATTTTTCTGGTTTGGCTATTTTGACCTAGAATTTTCCATTCTCCAGCCATTCTCCTGCTTTTCACCTCTCTCTGAATAAACCTGTATGTGTATGAATATGCCGCAGCCTGGGTTCCTGGCTGTGCTGGGGTAGTGGGAACATTGCGTGGCTTTCCAGTGCTGGCCTCGATAGAGAATCGATGAATTATTGAGGGTTTTTCATGTTTTTACGCGGGAATGACGCAGGAATGGGTAGAGGGAAGCAAAGCGCCGAACACGCAGGCACGGCGTGGGTCTCTTCGTTCATCAGGATGAATTGGGTAATTCGCTTCCATGGCCGTCACATCCGAAGCGAGAGAGCGAGCGAATAAGCGAGCGCAGCCTATTGCCACACTCAGGAAATGCTGACAGATTGTGACACGCAGGGGTCTAGCCCGCGCGCACACAGGGCGGGGGTCACAACGCGACAGAAACCCAGGACAGCGGAGGCAAGGTAACATGTCACTCTGACACACCTGCACCTGCTGTATGTGTGTATATCTGTGTATAGGGATACCCGCCTGCTGTACGTGTGTATATCTGTATATAGGGATACCCGCCTGCTGTACGTGTGTATATCTGTATATAGGGATACCCGCCTGCTGTACGTGTGTATATCTGTGTATAGGGATACCCGCCTGCTGTACGTGTGTATATCTGTATATAGGGATACCCGCCTGCTGTACGTGTGTATATCTGTATAGGGATACCCGCCTGCTGTACGTGTGTATATCTGTATATAGGGATACCCGCCTGCTGTACGTGTGTATATCTGTATATAGGGATACCCGCCTGCTGTACGTGTGTATATCTGTATATAGGGATACCCGCCTGCTGTACGTGTGTATATCTGTGTATAGGGATACCCGCCTGCTGTACGTGTGTATATCTGTATATAGGGATACCCGCCTGCTGTACGTGTGTATATCTGTATATAGGGATACCCGCCTGCTGTACGTGTGTATATCTGTATATAGGGATACCCGCCTGCTGTACGTGTGTATATCTGTGTATAGGGATACCCGCCTGCTGTAGGTGTGTATATTTGTATATAGGGATACCCGCCTGCTGTACGTGTATATCTGTATATAGGGATACCCGCCTGCTGTACGTGTGTATATCTGTATATAGGGATACCCGCCTGCTGTACGTGTGTATATCTGTGTATAGGGATACCCGCCTGCTGTAGGTGTGTATATCTGTATATAGGGATACCCGCCTGCTGTACGTGTGTATATCTGTATATAGGGATACCCGCCTGCTGTACGTGTGTATATCTGTGTATAGGGATACCCGCCTGCTGTACGTGTGTATATCTGTATATAGGGATACCCGCCTGCTGTACGTGTGTATATCTGTATATAGGGATAAAGAGACTGAGAGAGACCTGTGTATAAAGAGAGAAAATCTGACATAGAAGGAAACGAGTGAAAGTGAGAGACGTTGGAGGAGACAGACCGGTCCCTGTTGTTTTGCTTTCTAGTGAGACACCCATTCAGTGAAAGAGACAGCTTCTAAAGCTGCTTTCTAATGAGTGTGTGTGTGTATTGTGAGGGTGTCTCTCACTCGCTGTCCCTCCGTCTCTTTATTCGGGCGCCTGGTCTCGTGACCCTGTCTTTAAAATAACACCTCCTCGGCTTGATGGGCGTCTCGCTGTGAGACGGTCTAATCAACAGAACACTCTCTGTCAGAATTTATATCCATATAACACTCTCTGTCTAATTAGACGCCGGGGTCCATAATGAGATGATTTATAGACCCCCCCACATTAGAATTCACCCCCTCTTGTTGCTGTTATGTCTCTCGCTGCTAAGTGGGCCCGTGGCATGGCTTGCTGTCTCATTTGCCACCTCCCTCTCTCTTTTTGCCAGTAGGGCCCGTGGCATGGCTTGCTGTCTCATTTGCCGTCTCCCTCTCTTTTTGCCAGTAGGGCCCGTGGCATGACTTGCTGTCTCATTTGCCACCTCCCTCTCTCTTTTTGCCAGTAGGGCCCGTGGTGGCATGGCTTGCTGTCTCATTTGCCATCTCCCTCTCTCTTTTTGCCAGTAGGGCCCGTTGCATGGCTTGCTGTCTCATTTGCCACCTCCCTCTCTCTTTTTGCCAGTAGGGCCCGTGGTGGCATGGCTTGCTGTCTCATTTGCCATCTCCCTCTCTCTTTTTGCCAGCAGGGCCCGTGGCATGGCTTGCTGTCTCATTTGCCGTCTCTCTCTTTTTGCCAGTAGGGCCTGTGGCATGACTTGCTGTCTCATTTGCCGTCTCTCTCTTTTTGCCAGTAGGGCCTGTGGCATGACTTGCTGTCTCATTTGCCGTCTCCCTCTCTCTTTTTGCCAGCAGGGCCCGTGGCATGGCTTGCTTTCTCATTTGCCGTCTCTCTCTCTCTTTTTGCCAGCAGGGCCCGTGGCATGGCTTGCTGTCTCGTTCACTGCCTCACTGTCTCTTTAGGCCAGTATGACCCATAGCATAGCATTGCTGTCTCAATCACCGCCTTCCTCTCTCTCATCACCAGTACATCCCATGTGGCACCATATTGTCTTGCCTCACTGCAGTCTCATTTTCCACGTCACCGTCTCTCTCCTCCGGCAGATCTCGTGGTGCCCACCTGGCCGTCTCGTTTGCTGTCTCTCAATGGCTGATCTGTAATCTCTAACCGCGCTGTATCCTCTTTCTAAAATGATTTCTTCTTTCTTCCCGGCGCTCACCACAGGAAACTTACTAAATTCTGCGGTGCCGGGAGACCAGCCCTTCCGCTGTCAGTAAATCAGACGGGTGGCTGAGAGAGGCAGGCACAGCCACCGCTAACTGGCGAAAGAAATGGCTTTACCAAAACTCAGCACCGTGGCGCTGCCAGGCTCACCATCATGTACAACACCATGGCACTGCCAGTAGTACCATGATGTACAACTCTGGCAGTGCCAGGCTTACCCTGAAAACCAACCCCAAGGCAGTGCTAGGCTAGCCACCTGTGACAGCCCGGTGCCAATGCCAGTGCCAATCTTTTCTTGGCATACAACACAGTGGTGTTGCCAGGCTGACCGGCATGGTAGCCTTTTCTCTTCCATAAAGTATAGGATTGCCAGCCTCTGCCTCCCATGCATCGTTATATCATAAAGTGTGTCCCCATATGGCAGGCTGGCAGTGCCGCTCACTGGCATGTACCTGGCTGGCAGTGCCACTCACTGGCATGTACCTGACTGGCAGTGCCACTCACTGGCATGTACCTGGCTGGCAGTGCCGCTCACTTGCATGTACCTGGCTGGCAGTGCCGCTCACTGGCATGTACCTGGCTGGCAGTGCCGCTCACTGGCATGTACCTGGCTGGCAGTGCCAGGCTGTAGTGTTTGGAAAATTCAATGGATTGTTTGATCTGAGCTCTTACCGATTTTTCTAATCCACAGGTTTCTGCCCTTGGGAAAGATGTCAAACCATCAACGGGTCATGAAAGGTTACCAGCTTCATTGCCTCGTCCTGCTATGGGTCTATGTATGCCTGTCCATGGACTTGGTCACTGGGCAAACTTTACAAGCTTTGAGTCCTCCTGATGCAATCACGTCACCTGGGGCAGAAGTAGCCACGATGGCATCAACCACGTCATCAGTTACAACTGCTGAAACAGCAAGGCCCACCCCAAAGTCTCCGAGTCTCGTAACGTCTTCGAGTGAGTCAGATGACATCTTCAACCAGACCAGTGACGATCAGCTTGCTGAGAACATCATAAACAACTCAACAGATGGTCATGTGTCTTCTGAATCTGCCTCATCCAGTGCTGGAACCACGAAACCCCAGCATGAGACCTCGGCCGGTTCCTTCTCTACAATGATCCCAACTGCTCATTCTTCTGAAAGTAACCACTCGTTGGTTCCCAGTGAGGAAAAACCTGATGGACGAATGACAACCGTCACCAGCATCACCTCAAATGTTATAGACTCCTCCACTGGCCAAAGCAAAAAGGAATCTAAGAAGATCGGGCTGTTCATCGGGATCGTGGTGGTGATCGTGGTTCTGGTCTTGCTGTTTTTCGTCATGCTGTTCCTGCTGCTGAGAAAGAAAAAGCGAAGCGGCTCTCAGAACTTCAGCAAGAGAAGCCGAAAGACCAATGGTGAAAACGTTTGGGCGGGACAGGTGCCGGAGCTGGCTGAGGGCAATGGCATGGTGGAAAACGGGACCGTGGTGCCCACATTTCAAGTGAAGGTAGAGCAGGAGTTGACCACGTTTGGCGAGAAGAGAGACGATTCGGTGGTGGAGATGGAGGAACTAGGGGCTGTCGGGACCGAGAAGCAAAGTAAGAAGGATTCTGTGACTTCCGAGGAGCAGAAGCCGCTGCTGGAGGAAGACTTTGAGGGCTCGACGGCAGAAGACAAAGGGGCAAAAGAGGAGCAATTCCCCCTCCCTCCTCCGGAACAAGATATGGCGGTGAACGTGGACCAGGCTACCGCAACGGCAAACGGGGACAGTTAGCCCGGAACCCAAGGCGTTGATCTGAGATGTTGGAAAAAGCGATTTCGGTGTTTAACCCTTCAAATGCCAGGGTAACAGCATGTGCCCTCTGTGCCCCCTCCCCCCAGCCCTGGCATTTGAAGGGGTACCTGGATAAAAAAAAAATTAGGAAGAAAAAAAATTTAGGAAGAATTTGTAGGTTGTAGATTTTCGATTTCTCCATCTCCAGGAGAGATTCACTAAGCCTGTGCACTATCACTCTCACAATGCTCAGCCTGGTTAGGTTATTACAGGGTTAATACATAGAGCAGCTTATTTATGCCAGTGTGGCGATACTCGGCACCATTATATCTGGTGTTTCCGAGGTTCTCCATTGGTTTTTCGGGCAGGGTTTGGCGCTCACTAACTGCGGCACAGCCCGAGGTTAGGGCGAGTGTCCGCTCAGAAACAGTTTGACTACAAGTCCCATCATCATCACCACCAAGGCCTAAAGATATCTCCATGCAGTGAATTATGGGAAAGAATTACCAGGTATGGGCAAAAAGAAATAATAAGAACATCGCTGCAGTTGTTTCCTTTTTTTTTTTTTTTTTTTAATCGACAATAGTCGGACTAAATTTTTTCTCTAAAAATAAAAAATTTGCAAATTCTTATACAGTGGTTGTGAACTACATTCCCCATGATGCACCGCAGGGGACTGGGACATGCCGGTCACAAACAGGCACTGGTGAAGTGATGTTTTTCCCCTCTGGAAAAACCCACTCTGCAGCACGGTGTGAGAGTCACAGGAGGCACAGAGAATGATGGGAATTGTAGTCTGAAAATGCCAGTTTATTGGTGATAAGTACAAGATGTGACGCGATGCGCTGGGATCAGGGTATACACATCATATAGCAAAGACGCAGCGCTTCCTGATAAAGTATATTTTCTCAGAGTACACATTTTATATGTTTTATAAATATTTTTGGGGTTGTATAGAATGAATGTTTTCTACATTTATGTGATAAAAATATTTTTTTGCCAATAGATTTCTTGTGGCCTGGATTTATAAAGTCTGTGCGTGGTTACTGCATATATATCCCTTTTACCGGCATTGTATATTGTCATCTGTGTGTATTGTGTGTAATCAGACATATCAGTAAATCCCAGACTCCCTGTATTGTGTCCTCTGTGTATTATGTGTAACCAGGGCCGGTGCCAGACTATTTTGCACCCTAGGCAAGACCAGCTACTTGCGCCACTGTGCGTGTGTCGGGGGGCACACACTGTGCACGGGGGGGACACACTGCACAGGGGCCGCACATGGTCGGTCGGTGCCCATCTTACCCCTCCACTGGTCGGGCCCGGGATTGGTCTGTGCCTCTTTCTTTCTTCTCTTTCTTCTTCCTCTCTTTCTTCTTCTCTTTCTTCTTCCCCTCTTTCTTCTTCCCCTCTTTCTTCTTCCTCTCTTTCTTCTTCCTCTCTTTCTTCTTCTCTTTCTTCTTCCCCTCTTTCTTCTTCCTCTCTTTTTTCTTCCCCTCTTTCTTCTTCCTCTCTTTCTTCTTCCACTCTTTCTTCTTCCTCTCTTTCTTCTTCCTCTCTTTCTTCTTCCACTCTTTCTTCTTCCACTCTTTCTTCTTCCTCTCTTTCTTCTTCCCCTTTTTCTTCTTCCCCTCTTTCTTCTTCCTCTCTTTCTTCTTCTCTTTCTTCTTCCCCTCTTTCTTCTTCCCCTCTTTCTTCTTCCCCTCTTTCTTCTTCCTCTCTTTCTTCTTCTCTTTCTTCTTCCTCTCTTTCTTCTTCCCCTCTTTCTTCTTCTTCTCTTTCTTCTTCCTCACTTTCTTCTTCCTCTCTTTCTTCTTCCTCTCTTTCTTCTTCCTCTCTTTCTTCTTCCCCTCTTTCTTCTTCCTCTCTTTCTTCTTCCTCTCTTTCTTCTTCCCCTCTTTCTTCTTCCCCTCTTTCTCCTTCCCCTCTTTCTTCTTCCTCACTTTCTTCTTCCTCTCTTTCTTCTTCCTCTCTTTCTTCTTCCCCTCTTTCTTCTTCCTCTCTTTCTTCTTCCCCTCTTTCTTCTTCCCCTCTTTCTCCTTCCCCTCTTTCTTCTTCCTCACTTTCTTCTTCCTCTCTTTCTTCTTCCTCTCTTTCTTCTTCCCCTCTTTCTTCTTCCCCTCTTTCTTCTTCCCCTCTTTCTTCTTCCTCTCTTTCTTCTTCTCTTTCTTCTTCCTCTCTTTCTTCCGCTCGCAGGTCATCTGGTGGCGCCTTCAGGTCACCATAAGATGTCCAGATTCTGTGCCGCTAGCAAGAGTCCGCAAGCCGACAATGAGGAACATGTACAATAATGGAACCCGGGTTGGGAGCGGCTGTGCCACTTGGTGGCAGAGCGCCCTAGGTGGTTGCCTAGCTTGCCTAATGGTAGCACCAGCCCTGTGCGTAACGCAGACCTATCAGTAAACCCCAGACTCCCTGTATTGTGTCCTCTCTGTGTATTACACTGACATATCAGTGAATCCCAGACTCCCTGTATTGTGTCCTCTGTGTATTATGTTGTGTAATAAGTACTCAGTAAGGATTTTGCATTAACGTCGGTGGACTTTGCAGTAAAGTACTTTCCGCGAGTCCGGGTGAATAACCTGTGGAATAAAGATAAGACGTGAACATAAACGTGAGGGAAAAAATAATACAGTCACGATACTAATAAATACTCTTTGCTCACATATATTAAAGGAAATGCTATAATGTAAATGTCTCTGTGATGCGACAGCAAGAAGCAGCTACCACAAAACCGAAAGGAAAATAAATCAATAATAAAGAAAAAAAATTCTTCACCGGCAGCGGAAAAACCATAGAGTGACGTGGGTTTCATGTGACATTATATGACATGAGGCTATTTAGGGGTCGGCTCACTAAACAGTAAATTGAATTAAAAGAAGGAGGTGACACATATTACTATTTCTTGCAGAGGGGGAGCACTGGGAAAAGTGCTGCACTGAAACATGTATAATTCATACGCTGCAGGAAGGAAATCAAAGCAGGACATCTGGGATTCCTTACCTGCAACGTATGGATTATACATGCTGCGTGGTGGCATTTTTCATGCACTGCCCATCTGCATGAATACATTATGTGTCCAGCAAAACATGGCCGACCTGGCAACCCTATCTACACCCTACTAGAGTATTCAAGCAAAAAAATAGATGAGCCAGGCACTCCAAAAAATCTGTAAAAATAAAGGGAACTTTTATTTAGGAACCTGCGATGTTTCGGCTGAAATCAGCCTTTTTTCAGGCCTAGAAAAAACTCGACAAAAGACAGATTTCAGTTTCTAAAGTTCCTAAATAAAAGTTCACTTTATTTTACAGCTTTTTGAAGAGCCTGTATATTGTATTTTTATTTTAATCTTACACTTTGTCAGGTTTTCTGACCAGACGTTACAGACATGAGGCCTGAGAGACGGAGAGCTGGACTAAAATGGCCACTGGAAGACATGTTTACCTCAGAAGACAAAGGTAAACACATAGGGCTCTATTCACAAAGCAGAATAAAATGGCCACTGGAAGACATGTTTACCTCAGAAGACTGAGGTAAACACATAGGGCTCTATTCACAAAGCAGACTAAAATGGCCACTGGAAGACATGTTTACCTCAGAAGACTGAGGTAAACACATAGGGCTCTATTCACAAAGCCCCGGAAAACAGTTCAATTTTGGTGCTTTTCATTTTGGCGAATTATGGCTCACTTGAGCAAATCCATTTTGTGGAAAATTCAGTGAATTTGCTATTTATCGAACGTTCACCATTTTGCCAAAAATGGAGTCACAAAGCAGTTAATGGAGGTGGCTGATAAGTGCTGAATTGGCTTCGGAAAATACCACCGAACTGAAGAAAAAAATATACAAAGTCTATTATTCTCCTAATAGGAGATTAAGTCAATAAAAATGTAGTTACAATATGTCTATAAAATAAAAAAGGTCCTTTAAAAATAATTAAAGGTCTGTTAAAAAATAATAAAAATAGGCTTTTTTAAAAAAAATACTAAAAACATTTAAAATGATATTCCATTTATTACATTAAAACCTTATAGGTTTGCCTGTTGACACCGGACAAATAAAAAATCACAGAAAACAGGTAATTTCGCTGCAATTTCGGTGCATTTCGGCGTTCTGTGACTAAGCGAATAGATAGTTCTCGTGGGACAATGTTGGTGCCATTGAATTGTGGTGAATTGCACCGTATTTCGCTGTTAATTCGCCTGTATTTGGTGAAATGACAGCTTAGTGAATAGACGAATTGTCCATAAATTGCAATTATGGTGAAATTCTCCAAGTCGGTGGCAAATTTGGAGCTTAGTGAATAACCCTCATAGTCAGAATGTTCCTGGCAGGTTCCTGGGTTAGTCCTCGGTGTCCCTGGGGTTAAATGTCCAGGAACTCTAAACTTAACTCATCCAATGCAAGACTCATATCCCGGGTCAGATTCTTGGGACAGTTGACGCGCGGGACACCGAGCAGAAAGACGGGACCGTCCCAGGAATAAACTATCAGGGTTATTCAGAGAGAGGTGAAAACCAGGAGAATGACTTGAGAAGTGAAAATTCTAGGTCGAAATAGCCAAACCAGAAAAATTCTCCTATTTATCTCACCTTCCAAATTGGCTATTTTGACCTAGAATTTTCACTTCTCCAGTCATTCTCCTGGTTTTCCCCTCTCTCTGAATAACCCTGTATGTTACCTGTGAATAAAATACAAATATTCGTATAAAATCAGAAGAAAACTGAACGCAGTGTGACCTCGCGAGGTCAGGGCTGGAGAGGCGCTTCACAAGCGAGAGTTTTACTGAATCTCACCCGTGTTTTAATGAACAGAACGCATTGATCCCGCACACAAATTCAATCAGAAGCCATAAGATCACTTTCTAATGCAAAAAAGTGAGTTTTAATGGAAATTCCGGCGTTATGAGGATTCCCTGTAATATCAACTAGGATTATTTTATTTTGTGTTTTTTTTTTATGAGGTGGATCGTTAGGTTGATGGGTATCTCATAATGATCTCCCATGGAGTGCACATAAAAAGGTCTCATCTACATGGAATTCCCATTAAAATGGCGGTAGTAAAACATTTCCTCATCATGTAGGGTACCAAAATGGCGGCACTGTACAGGGCGTCGAAGAGACGTGCAGCGACATTACAGGCCCTCCAATCAAATAACAGGGTTAAGGATGACTTTGCGTTATTCCCAGTCAGGCAGCTTTCTACTTTGGGGACTGTAACCCTCATCATCCTTAGACGCAGTGCATGGCTTAGACTGGTGGGAATTAGGCTAGGGTCAGACGAACGCATTTTTCACGTTGTCCGTGAAAAAGTGCGTTCGAACGAATGGACGTATTTTTTCACAGAATACGCGATAGCGGTCATACGATGCGCATTTTCGTCCGTGATTTTGTACGGATCATCAATAAAACCCTTTTGCGTCTGGACGTTATGTTGGTCGGACATTAGCAGCGTCTGACGTCTCCCAATCACGCACACACGCCGCTATGCGGCCGCAGCGCACTCTGTACGTCAGTAGTAGCGGTTTGACGTTCTCGAAAAAATGCATTCGTCGGCCACTTGCGTTGCACGGACGAACATTCGTGCGGCCGTTCGTCGTATGTTCCCCGGCATTGGACGTCATTTGCTGCTAGCACGGCCGTGATTTCGTGCGGCTAAGGCTAGGGTCAAACGAAAGCATTTTTCCCCGCGAACGTGAAAAAGTGCGTCCGAACGCATTGACGTATTTTTTCACGGAATGCGCAAAAACGGTCAGACGACGCGCATTTTCGGGCGTGATTTTGTACGGATCGTCAATAAAACTCTTTTTGCGTCTGGACGTTATGTAGGCTGGACATTAGCAGCGTCTGACATCTCCTAATCACGCAAACACGCCGCTATGCCGCAGCTGCGCACTCAGTACGTCAGTACTAGCGGTTCAGCGTTCTCAGAAAAATACGTTCAAATTCCACTTGCGTTGCACGGCCGGACTTTTGTGCGGCCGTACATCGTATATTGGCCGTCATTGCCCGTCATCTGCTGCTAGTGCGGCCGTAATTATGTGCGCCAGAATGCACGTTAAAAGTGCGCTGGTCTGACCCCAGCCTAAACGCACGTGAAAAATGCGTTCGTCTGACCCTAGCCTTAAAGCCCATAGTAATATATACATATTGGGCTCTATTACATTCTTCACGCAAAAGCGCACGCAGAACGCGTGAATTCTTGCGCGCAGCGTTAAATGTTAACGCGCGTAAATTAACGCTGGTATTACAATCCTCGCGCCTTTTTTTCATCCGTCAAAAAATAACGCCTGTAAAACGGATGCGCAAAAACGTTGCGCGCAGAAATTAGTGCGCGGACTGTTTTTTCACGCGATTCAGCCAATCAGAATTAAGAACCACAATTGTCTCCCGTTTTTGCACCTGTCAAAGTCAATCTGCGCATATATGCTGCATCAATAAAAAAAACACGTACAACGTCTCCATTTTATTGTTTGGGTATGTGTAGAATGTGTAACTATACTTTGCTGTAATTTTTTTTTTCATGCTGGTGTATTTGGTTTCGGCCAGGACGTTCCGATTTGCCGTTACCACCAGCTTTTCAAAGACGTTAAAATTATGCGCGCAAACGCTGCGCGTTAAATTTTGTGCATGGATTGTAATACCATCCGCGTACCAGCGCAAAAACGCATTTGCGCTCACAATGTTAAGTATAGGACGCGCAAAGTACATTACGCACGTGCAGCGTTCGCGCAGGTTCACCCGCGGTAGATGTTAACGCGCATTTTTTGCGCGGACATTGTAATACGACGTTCAGCGCAAAGGGTTTTGCCCCTCTCGTTAATGCGTTTTTGCGCACGCGTTAACGTTTGCACGAAGAATGTAATAGAGACCATTATATATACAGATTTACAAAGCAGAGGAAACTCCACTGTAACGGAGTCGTTTCGCGCTGAAATCTGTTCGCAAGACGCCTGCGCAATCCGCCATTAAGCAAAGACGAGTCTGTTGCGTCTGTCGCAAGGTTCCTGTCACGCGCCGTTAGGACATCTCTGCCGATCTCGCTAAAATGTCTGCTGTGGACACCAGAGACAACAAGATAAGAGGGAGGATCGGCCGCGGCCTCAGTCACATGATGAAACCGATTCATCTCGGAGATGGCTGTGAGCGAGGAAGGGCGACATGCGGATATCTAGAATTTCCAAGATATGTAACGTTCACCCAATCACTTAACTGACGCCATATTTTCCCAATGTTCCCCCCATAGCCCCCCTCCCCAACAGCAAAGGAGTGACCCCTTCATAGCCACGTCCCTCAGATTAATATCATTTATAGCCCCTGGTGATAGAGCAGCACGGGCTGATTCTGCCGTGCACTGCATGCGATGCGCATGGCGCCAGCTGGTCACCTCTTTTGGTAAGAAGTCCACGACTCTTCCGTTAATTAAGAGTACCTCGTTAAGTAATGGGTGGAAATGAGGAGAAAGCTATAGGGAAGGTAAAAACCCACCACAAAGCGACTTATTGAATGAATCTCCTCGATAAGATCCACATTGCTATTGATCCAGATCTCCAAGGGTTAACATACCGGAAAAAACTGGAATAACCACATTTTCTTCTTTTAAGACGCATATATAGGGGAGGGCGTAGCGCCAACAGGTAAGCCGTCCGGACGACGAGTGAGTCCTGCGCCATACCTATTAGACAGATAAAGGGTTTCAGGTTACATTGTGCGTCCGGGCGGTGGAGCTGACGATCTAACGTGGACAGCGATCATGTACTGCGGAGCTGACAATCTAATACATCAAGAATGACATGTGACTCTGGCCTCTGGCAATGGATTCCTTACATGCATACAGACTTATGGACCCGTGGAGCTGACGATCTAATTTACACAGTGCTCTATCCTGGACAGCCTTCTGATGGTCTATTCCCAGACGTGGAATTTTAACCCGAAGAGCTGACAATCTAACATTCCTGGTGATCTATCCTGCGCAGCCACCTGGTGTTTATTCAGAGAGGTGGAATTGTAGCCTGGAGAGCTGACGATCTAATATGACTGGTGCTCTATCGAGGGCAGCCCTCCGACGTTTACTCTGAGAGGTGGAATTTTGACCCAAGGAGCTGACAATCGACGGTTTTTTCCTGTACATGAAGAGGCTGACCTCCTGCCTGCTCTATAACCGTCCGTCTGTCCGTCGTGCTTTAACGATTTGATAGATTATAAGCGATCTTCTATGAAGCAGGTGAGTTCACACCCGCCGCCATATTCCTGTATATGAGTGAAGGGGTAGGGGTTATATGGGTGAAGGGACTCCAGCGCCTCGCAAATCCCCATCAGCACCTCCACGCTCAGGGACTGTCATGCCTGATGAGTTGGCGACGCTCTGAGTGTGTATCGGGGTGAATTTGTGTGTTTCTGGCTACGTTTGCATTTATTGGATATTATTATCGTCAGAGTCAATGATGTTTTTGATAATTGTGGTGAAGCCGGGCTGTGGAGGAAACCTCAAGATGTGAGAACATTAACCACAAAATGGACATTTTCTCGAGCTTTACAGCTTGCCCGGCCAGCACATGCACACAGAAGCTCGGCACAGACATATATGGCGGATTATGGGTTTGGCTTCTCGGCCTTTTAGCTGTTAAGGGATCTCTCGTGAATTCCCAGCGGCCCCTGGGAGAAGAATGACTCCTAGATCTCTACACGTGATTCAGATGTCAATCTACCCCAGGCTAACAAAGAGCCAAATGGGCCAATAAGAGCACTGCTTGGGCTTATGGTGATAGAGCAGACAGGGATGATAGAGTTTTAAAGAACTGAAGGGGATAGAGCGGCCTGGCTGAGGGTGATAGAGTGGCCTGAGTTTATAGTGATCAAAAAGGCTGGGATGATAGAGTTTTACTGAACTGAAGGAGATAGAGCGGCCTGGGCTTATGGTGATCCAAAGGACAGGGATAATAGAGTTTTACTGAACTGAAGGTGATAGAGTGGCCTGGACTTAGAGTTTTACTGGACTGAATGGATAGAGCAGCCTGTGCCCATTGTGATAGAGCGGTTTCAGCTTATGGTCATCAAAGCACAGGGGCGACAGAGTTTTACTGAACTGAAGGAGATAGAGTGGCCTGGGCTTCTGGTGATCCAAAGGACAGGGATGATAGAGTTTTACGGACTGAAGGGCACAGAGCGGCCTATGTTTATGATTATAGAATAAACCAGGATGATAGAGTTTGCTGGACTGAGTGATACGGTTGCCTGGTGGCGATAGAGGAGCCGAGATTTAGGATGATAGAGAAGTCAGGGCTTGGATGATAGAATAAATGGGGATAATAGAGTTTGCTCAACTAAAAGTGATAGAGTGGCCTGGCTGGGCTGGTGGTGGTGGTACAGTAGCCTGTTTTGAGGGCGATAAAGCAGTCTGGGCTAATGGTAATAGAGTGGCTTGGGTCGATTGTTGGATATAGAGCAGCCTGAGCTGAGGGTGATAGAGGAGTCTGGACTGAGTGATGATGATAGAGTGGCCTGAGCTGAGGGTGATAGAGGAGTCTGGATAGAGTGACTTGGCCCAAAGACGATATCTACAGTATGATGATAGAGTTGGCTGGACTCAGAGTGATAGAGTGGACTGTCCTTGCCTGAAGGTAATGGAGCGACCTGAGCTAAATGGTGATAGAGCAGAGGGAGATGATATCCCATGGTGCACTAGGAGAATGATCGTCCTTATATTTAAGTGTAGCTATTTCCACACATTGAGAGTAATAAAACCCAGAGGAATATTTCATGACGTTGGCACCCAAGGCCGCTTCACGGGTTCATATGATTTTCCTTGGCCGCGCTCCATAATGAGCCAAGTGCCAAGGTCAAATAGAGAGTGAGGAATACCTGCCAAGTGTCCTGGATTTTCCAAGACAGTTCCAGTTTGGAAAACTGTCTGGGTGACCTGGTCCTGGTGCTCCAGTATTAAAATAATCCCGGGGGACTGATTTAGGAGGTTCGGTGTTTTGCTGATGGGGAAATAACCCATAGTTCGACTCCAACTCACAGCAGTAAGGTACGAGGGGAATCTTCTTTTCAGTCATTTGCAAATGGCCATTCAGTCATTTCCCCTGTCCCAGTGGTGGCTATGCCTGATACCCCAGATGCCTCTAAACTAAATGACCCATGATGCTCTGCTAGCTTTAAGTGCACTATGGAAGAGGCAGCTCTAAAACATGAGCAGTATCAGGATTAGCCATCACTCCCAAAGCGTCATCCCCTGACCCGCTATCATTAGTGATCTTGAGGAGGAGTATTGTGTCCCTGTTAGGGGTACCTGGGCTGGGGTGGAGTTATTAGACAGACGCTCCGCTCACATATTAATTTTTCCCTTCTGTTGACAGCCATGGCGATGGTCACAGGCCTCATCCCCATCCTTCGCACAGCCCTGGAGGCCACCACAGACTACAATGGTCGGACCATGTGGTTTGGGTTTGCTGTGGTTCGACTGATCGCCCTCTATGTATCCGAAATACCTTGGGGCAAGCTGGATCAGGACTTTGACTGCAAAGGAGTCAACGCCACAGAGTTTTGCCGGAAGTCTTGCTTCAGTAGCCATTTCAACGTGGCGGTCGTGTCCTTGTGGAACTCATGCTATGTGTACTTCATTGCGTCTTTGCTCCTCATGGAACTCTTCACCTCTCAGCTCCGGCACAACCTCACCAAGGCGGCCTTGAAGAAGAGGTTGGCTCATGGAGAGGCAGCCCTCTCTGGCACTTGGTCTACGGAGTTAGCCCATAAGGATGTCGTTTTAGATTTCCACCAGCAGAAGACCCTGCTCCTCCTTTATCTCGGTTGCATTCTCATGAGGCTGGTAGGGGAGCTGACGTTCCTTTATGCCCTAGTGTTTTGGCATTTGCCTCTCGTGTCTGAAGACTCATTTCCTTGTACAACAGAGCTATGCCCGGGTACGCTGACTTGCCTGGTGAGGTTCCCTGCAGAGAAGAGGATGGCTCTTTATCTCCTGGGGTTCCTCTCCATGGCCTTGGCTGTGATCTGCATGGTGTTTGGTTTATACAGTGGTTGCCACTACCTCATCAAATGCCACACTAAAAACGAGACTCCTGTCTAATCCCTATCTCAGCTCCATGGAAAGGGATTCCAACTACCTCAGTTCATTCAGGGCAAGGACGATCTAGGAACCATCTGGAGAACCTCAACCCATTAGTTGACATATTGGCTGTTATTCTGAAAGCCACCGAGACAAGTTGAATGTGTTCGTTTCACAAACTGACCATGACCTCTCATCCATATAAAATTGCTGAACTCTACAGAGGACGGGAGGGTAACGAAACATAAGCCCCTTCAATGACATTATAGGAAGACCTTCTATGAAACCTGACCTGGTCGCACTGGTGGAAAAATGGCACACGCTACTCGTCTCTGTTACCGTCAGGGGAATGGATGGATGGTCATGTGCTGGAAACCCAGGTCACCCGATCTTCTCTGTGATCATTCCTTCACCCTGTGATACCCCTTGTCCAAAGGTTGTCGCGAATTGCTAAGATTCCCATCTAAATGCTGATTCGATTGGAAATAGAACTTTCCGGGGACCAGGTTATGGTGACCTCAGCCTGTTACGGACTCCGGCTTACAACTCTCTAATTTATCCTGAATTTATAAACATTGCAAGGTAGGGGGTTTCTGAATTAACCTATGGCCTGATGGCTCTGCAGCCTTCATCTTACGTCCCAACATAGACCCATTAACCCTTCATTGTCCCCCTCTCAACTGCAGTAGCTCTCTGAGCAATCCAAAGGCACGACATTGTATCCTGTCTACAACCCTGTATACACAATGGAGTCTTCATGGAGGAGACATGGCTGGAGAATTCTGGGGCATCAACTTACAGGCCACGCTACTAAATCAGGGTGTAGCTGGAAGAAGAGGAACAATGGAATGAGACGTGTCGGACAGAGGGTTTGATGGTGAGAGGACAGAAGAATAATAGAGAGGAATAATGGGTTGCGAGAGGGATGGGTGAGAGGCACAGTATAATGAGAGGGACGGGGCAAAGCTGTAAGAAGCAATAGAGAGAGAGATACAAAGGCATGAGAGGGATAAAGCGCAGAGGGAGTGACGGGAAAGGTTAGAGATACAATGGAACTGAGAGGGATTGCATAAAGGCCCAGTGGGGGTGAGATGGATGGGGTAGAGGCACAGTGGGGGTGAGATGGATGGGGTAGAGGCACAGTGGGGGTGAGATGGATGGGGTAGAGGCAAAGTGGGGGTGAGATGGATGGGGTTGAGGCACAGTGGGAGTGAGAAGGATGGGGTAGAGGCACAGTGGGTGTGAGAGTGATGGGGTAGAGGCACAGTGGGGGTTTGAGGGATGGGTTGAGGCACAGTGGGAGTGAGAAGGATGGGGTTGAGGCACAGTGGGGGTTTGAGGATGGGGTTGAGGCACAGTGGGGGTGAGAGTGATGGGGTAGAGGCACAGTGGGTGTGAGAGTGATGGGGTAGAGGCACAGTGGGGGTTTGAGGATGGGGTTGAGGCACAGTGGGAGTGAGAAGGATGGGGTTGAGGCACAGTGGGGGTTTGAGGATGGGGTTGAGGCACAGTGGGGGTGAGAGTGATGGGGTAGAGGCACAGTGGGGGTTTGAGGGATGGGTTGAGGCACAGTGGGAGTGAGAAGGATGGGGTTGAGGCACAGTGGGGGTTTGAGGGATGGGGTTGAGGCACAGTGGGGGTGAGAGTGATGGGGTAGAGGCACAGTGGGAGTGAGAAGGATGGGGTAGAGGCACAGTGGGGGTGAGGATGGGGTTGAGGCACAGTGGGGTTGAGGCACAGTGGGGGTGAGAGTGATGGGGTAGAGGCACAGTGGGAGTGAGAAGGATGGGGTTGAGGCACAGTTGAGGTGAGAGGGATGAAGTTGAGGCACTGTGGGGGGTGAGAGGGATATGGGGTTGAGAGGGATGGGGTAGAGGCACAGTGGGAGTGAGATGGATGGGTTAGAGGTACGGTGGGGGTGAAAGAGATAGGGTAGAGGCACAGTCAAGGTGAGAAGGATGGGGTTGAGGCACTGTGGGGGGTGGGGGGGATATGGGGTTGAGAGGGATGAGGTTGAGGCACAGTGGGGGTGTGGGGGGTGAGAGGGATTGAGTTGAAGCACATCTCCTCCAAAAAGTACCTCATTAAACATGCAAGAAATGCATTAAAATATGTAGAAATATAATCATATATATATGTATCATCTGGAGCGATTCCTCCACGGCGGTGCAGACCCTCGCTGCTCAGTAACTCCCCACTTGGGGGCTCGTTTTCCATTTGTTCGTGCATGAGGGTCCCCGGGGCCCTGCGCAGTCAGTATGGGAGAACAGAGACTCGGGATTTCTAGGGAATCCTCCATATACACACCGCTTATAAAACATAAGGTTTTCTCATGGCAGAGTTCGCCGGATTGTGTTTTAAGCTTGCCGTTTAGCGGATAAGCCCCTGTCTATATTTCAGGTCTTCTTACAGGAATATACAGTGTCGGTCGCCCTCTGGCTAAGTGTCATGGGAGTTTCTGTATCGCCGCAGCATGACGTGACGTATCGGTTACTCCAGGCCTGGGGCAACTTCACATTTCACCATTGTATTGTTACATCGTGTCTGTTGACGGCTGAGGTTCTTCTTTTTTGTGTGTTTTCGTGCTAAACGTCCATCATTCAGTGTCACATAAAGAAACCCAACGTGGTGACGCAGATCTCAGACGTGTCCAACGCGCCTCCGTGCTTGCGCAGGTTTTGCTGGGTGTGAGGCAATTCACTTTCCGGTGTTTATGAGGAAATGTAAACCATAAAATTTTACCCTAAAACGCAGGGCGGCGCATCCGCTTCATGCCGTAATGTCCACATCGCGATAAAACCACAAAAAAATATATAAAGTACATAAAAAGCAAAAAACGTAACACAATGGCTCCCTCTAGGGGCTGTGCTTAAGATCACACCATGCAAAAAAATGTCAAGATTCCCCAAAAACAACGCACCAGCGGTTTTGGAGAAATCTCGGGGCCTATCACATGGCTGTCGCTAAAAGTCAGACGCTAACGGAAAAATCCTACGCCGGCCGTTAACCCTTACAGGGTTATTCAAAGAGATTCGAAAAGTCACGGCACGTTCGGTGACTTTTCGTTCCCCGCATTTCGGGCAATTTGGCGATCCTAGTTTGCCGACCCTGCGGTGTATTCAGCAAACACCGCAGGGCCCCCGTAGTGCAGAGAAAACTCGACGGAAACCCGCAGAACACTCACCGCAAACCCGCCGAACACTAACCGAACACTCACCGAAACCCGCAGACTAGATCACAGCGCAGGGCAGCCGGCGGAAAAAGCCGACACGCAGACGAACGAGGTGGAAAAAACCCAAAAACAATACGCTTGAAAGTTTGAAAATTGAAACGTTGTTTGCAAAAAAAGAAACTACTGAACAAAAATGTCTGAAATTTATATGTAAGATCCAATGAATGGTAATAAAAAGGGCTGTTACAGAAAAAAGAAAAAACGATTTAAAAAAAAAAATTGCCCAAAAAATCCTGAAAAAATCTATGAATGAAGAGACTCTTTACTGCAGAATATAATATTAAATGGTTTATTAGATATTGAATTAAAATGGGAATATTTTTAACATTGAAGCCTATGGGATTCTCCTGAACAAACCTGTCGAATGAAACCACCGAATGGCAGGGCATTTCGGCAACTTTTCACTGCTGGTTTTTGTTCTGTGAATAGACAAAGTATTGCTTCTCTATGGGGATTCACCGCCCTCGAACAGGCACCGTACATGCAGGCAATTCGCCAACACTTGGCGAACTGCCTGCTCTCTGAATAGCCGAATTGGCCAGGAAAGGTAACCGTACGAGGAATTTCAGTGTCCAGTTACATTTCGGGGCCAGATTGGCTCTCTTTCAATAACCCCGCTAGTGTCTCACCTTTAACGTCCGTATAGCAAACAAGATGGTAAAGTCGGCTGGAGACGTTAAAATCTCCCAGTGAGACGTTACGCAGTGTGTGAACCAGTGAAATTACCGGCTGGCGCTGCTGAAAGTGGCTGCGCGTGCAGCTAACGCTCATTAACCCCCTGTGTGTGTATTTCAGCCCTGGTGTAAACTTAACCAGAGCCGTAACTGCTCCATAGACTTCACCTGCTCAGTTACACCAGGGTTTACGTGTTGTTATCAGCGTCACACCAGCTTTTAGGAGGGATTACATTCCCCTGGTTTGCCCCCAGATGTTACGTTTATTCAGCACCTTGTAGTAGGTCGTCTAGCGATTCTTAACGCCTTGTACGTCCTATGTTAAGTACAGGAGACGCTGAGTACAGTAAGGAACGAAGGCGCGAGATGGCAAGTACAGTAATGAACGCAAGGCGCGAGATGGCAAGTACAGTAACGCAAGGAGTGAGACGCAGAGTACAGTAAAGAATGCAAGGCGCCAAGTACAGTAAGGAACGCAAGACACCAAGTACAGTAAGGAATGCAAGACACCAAGTACAGTAAGGAATGCAAGGCGCCAGACGCCAAGTACAGTAAGGACGCAAGGCGCGAGCAGTGGCGTAGCGTGGGGGGGGCCTCGGGGGCGGTCGCACCGGGCGCAATTTTTTAGGGGGCGCAAAATTTCAAAAGAAATTTGAACCACTAATATTTTCCAGCAGGGATTATCAAGGTGTATGACAGTTTTTCCACGCCGGCTGTGATTTAGCACTCAGTGTCCAGAAGGGAGGACCAGGGCAGAAAATTCTGGTCCTGTCATGACTCCTCCTTAACACTGACATGAGTCATGTGAATCAGCGCAGCATTATTCAACAGAACACCCTGTACCACGCTTGTCAGCCCCCTTTGAAGCCCTGTTCCAGTCCCTATGCCGCTGGCAGCCATGCAGCCGTTCAACAGGAAGGAGGGAGGGGCCTGCCTTGCAGCACATTTAAAATCTCCACTAAGCCCCCTGGACAGCTCCCCCCGGGCCACCAGCAACTCCACACAGGTAGGCGACACTGTGTGACACCAGAGCAGCGTGACCAACACACAGTGTGGGGGTACAGGAAGAGGGTGAATGGAGGTTCAGGGAGAGAATGACAGGGGGTAGTGGGAGAAAGTGGGGGTAGTTGGAGAGAGAAAGAGTGAGAGAGAGTGACTGGGAGTACTGAGAGAGAGAGTGACTGGGAGTACTGAGAGAGAGAGTGACTGGGGTACTGGGAGAGAGTGAGTGACTGGGGTACTGGGAGAGAGTGAGTGACTGGAGGTGGTACTGGGAGAGAGAGAGAGTGACTTGGGTACTTGGCGAGAGAGTGACTGGGGTATTGGGAGAAAGTTGGTACTGACAGTGACTGGGGGTACTTGAAGGGAGAGGGTGACAGGGGGTACTGAGAGAGAGTGACTGGGTATAGTGTGAGTGTGGAACTAATGCTAGGGTATACTGGGACAGGGTGACTGGTAGCAGTGGCATAGCATGGGGGGGTATGTGTGTTTCATTTTTTTATTATATATAAGTATTTTGTTAATATACAATACATGTGCCTGTGGGGTAAGGGGGTCAATACTATACTGGTGGAAGGGAATCATGGTGTGTTACCGTGTCTACAGGTTGGGGGGGCACACAATTCTTGCCTTGCCCTGGGCGCTAACAACCCACGCTACGCCACTGGGCGCGAGACACCAAGCACAGTAAAGAATGCAAGGCGCCAAGTACAGTAAGGAACGCAAGGCGCCAGACGCCAAGTACAGTAAGGAATGCAAGGCGCCAGACGCCAAGTACAGTAAGGAACGCAAGGCGTAAGACACCGAGTACAGTAAGGAATGCAAGGCGCGAGACACCAAGCACAGTAAAGAATGCAAGGCGCCAAGTACAGTAAGGAACGCAAGGCGCCAGATGCCAAGTACAGTACACCAAGTACAGTAAGGAATGCAAGACGCCAGACGCTAAGTACAGTAAGGAACGCAAGGCGCCAGACGCCAAGTACAGTAAGGAATGCAAGGTGCCAGATGCCAAGTACAGTAAGGAACGCAAGGCGTGAGACACCAAGTACAGTAAGAAACGCAAGGCTCCAGACGCCAAGTACAGTAAGGAACGCAAGTCGCGAGACACCAAGTACAGTAAGGAACGCAAGGCTCCAGACGCCAAGTACAGTAAGGAACGCAAGTCGCGAGACACCAAGTACAGTAAGGAACGCAAGGCGTGAGACACCAAGTACAGTAAGGAACGCAAGGCTCCAGACGCCAAGTACAGTAAGGAACGCAAGTCGCGAGACACCAAGTACAGTAAGGAACGCAAGGCGCCAGACACCAAGTACAGTAAGGAACGCAAGGCGCCAGACACCAAGCACAGTAAGGAACGCATGGCGTGAGACACCAAATACAGTAAGGGATGCAAGGCACCAGACGCCAAGTACAGTAAGGAACGCAAGGTGCGAGACACAGAGTACAGTAAGGAATGCAAGGCGCCAGACACTAAGTACAGTAAGGAACGCAAGGCGCGAGACGCCAAGTACAGTAAGGAACGCAAGTTGCGAGATGCGAGTACAGTAAGGAACGCAAGGCATGAGACGCCAAGTACAGTAACGAACGCAAGGCATGAGATGCCAAGTACAGTAAGGAACGCAAGCCGTGAGACGCTGAGTACAGTAAGGAACGTAAGATGCCAATTACAGTAGGGAACGCTAGCCGTGAGATACTAAGGGTGGAACCATGGAAGTATTTACAATTAGACAAAGTAGGCTAGGCATGTGTGTACAGACGCCCACCACAGGGGGTTCCTTGTTTTGTATAGTTTAAAAAAATATATATATATATCTCTCTCTGAAAAGGTTTTTGCACCTTGTAGTCCATCCCCCTCACCTCACAGTCCACCCCCTCACCTCACAGTCCATCACTCTCACCTTGCAGCCCATCACTCTCACCTCGAAGTCCTCTAGTCTCCTCCTGTTTCCATCCCCCACACTTCTAGATTGTGAGTTCCCACAGGAATAGGGTCTCGTGTCCTCCTGTACTGGTTTATCAAATGTTGTTCAATGTATTGTAACCCTATCTATACTGTGCCCATTGTACAGCGCAGCGGAATATGCTGGCGCTATATAAATAAAGTATAATAATAAAAATAATAATAATAGGGGCAGTGAGACTGCAAGAGAGAGAGAGAGCAAAAAAGGTAGAGACAACAAGAGAGATAGATAGTGAGAGAGATAGAGAGACAGCAAGTACAGGGAGACAGCAAGAAAGACAGAGAGAGACAGACCACCCCAAACCATGTGGGCTGCAACAACTCATATCCACCTTATTCATCCAAAGCCCCCATGAATGCAACCTGATAAAATATCAAATAAAGGCCCTAATTAATAATTCCAGGGAAAACTATATCAGAGAATGGAGACATGATATAGCAGACTCCCAGAAACTCACCATTTGCCAATCCTTAAAGAGGGAATACAAACTAGCCCCATACCTGGAGGGAATACAAACTGGCCCCATACCTGGAGGGAATACAAACTGGCCCCATACATGGAGGGAATACAAACTGGCCCCATACATGGAGGGAATACAAACTGGCCCCATACCTGGAGGGAATACAAACTGGCCCCATACCTGGAGGGAATACAAACTGGCCCCATACCTGGAGGGAATACAAACTGGCCCCATACCTGGAGGGAATACAAACTGGCCCCATACCTGGAGGGAATACAAACTGGCCCCATACCTGGAGGGAATACAAACTGGCCCCATACATGGAGGGAATACAAACTGGCCCCATACATGGAGGGAATACAAACTGGCCCCATACATGGAGGGAATATAAAACTGGCCCCATACATGGAGGGAATATAAAACTGGCCCCATACATGGAGGGAATACAAACTGGCCCCATACCTGGAGGTACTACAAGACCCCAAGGACAGACAGATCCTGAGCCGGTACAGACTGAGCACCCACAGCCTGGAAATTGAATCAGGGCGGCATAGACAGACATACAAGCCCAGGGAGAATAGACTGTGCCAGAGTTGTGACCAGGGGCCCTGGAAGATGAGGTCCACTTCCTCCTACAGTGCCCCAAGTACTCAGCACAGAGGGAAACTCATTTCCAGAGACTCTCCGCTCTCATCCCGGACTTCACCTCTATAGAAGAGACGAGGAAACTCCACATCATACTGGGAGAAGAGACGAGGAAACTCCACATCATACTGGGAGAAGAGACGAGGAAACTCCACATCATACTGGGAGAAGAGACTAGGGATGAGCCGAACACCCCCGAGTTCGGTTCGCATTCGAACTCGAACTTTCCAAATGTTCGAATTCGAACTCGAACTTTCCAAATGTTCGAATTCGAACTCGAACTTTCCAAATGTTCGAATTCGAACTCGAACTCAATACAAGTCAATGGGACTCTAAATTCGGTTTCTAGAGTGCCCTCCAAGAGGGCATATATGCTACATATTTGCCATAAAAGGTGTATGGGGGTCCGGGTAGTGCCCTGGGGGACAGGAAACAAGGACAAAAAGTTTTAAAGAAAACGTTTTTAAAGGGACAGTGAGTTTTTCATGAAATAAGGGTTAAAAATGAAAACGAAAAATTCCTTCAAATATCGTGCCTAGGAGGTCCCCATAACCTGCCCGTGAAGTGGCGGATTTCTAGGATGTATTGAAATATGTAAAAAACAAAAAATTACGTTTCAAATGACGGTAAATGCTTTTCCTTTAATCTATTCATAAACAACTGCTTGGGGCGGCAGCCTGTATGAAAAGAGGAGACATTTTCGGATGCGCAGAAAAAGTTTAGTGATTTTTTGGCTAAATTATTGTGAAACTTATGCAGGCTTTGAAACAGAAGAATCTGTGTTCTGGGCGCCACCTAGTGGTTCCTTTCACAATTGTTCATGTGTTGAGGTTAATTAACCCCTCAAGACCTTTAAGAGCAGAAAAAAAAAAAAGCAGCAATAAAAACGTAAAATTGTCAATGTTTCTCACAGTAAATCAGCAGCTTGTCCGTTCACTCGGGCTTATCCTAGAACCCAGTTAGAAGTATAAATAGAGAAAAAATGTGGTGGGACAGGCGCTTCCTTCACAATGACAGGGATGTCCTCACTTAAATGACAGTTCTCCCCTCTGTTGGATGAGTGTAAACATGGTGTGGTGTCTTAGTATCAGACACCAGATGTTTATAGCGGCTGGCAGAATTATGGAAGGAACGCCAGACTTCCCTTGGTGGTGCTCCAACGTCTGTGGTGGTCCTCCAATCTTTGGGTACTCCAAGAGCCTTGATGTTGTTTCAGTATCCGTTCCCCTGATCCTCAGCAGCGGTGTAGATCACAATCATGTGGGGTACAGCAGCCAGGAAACAGGAAGAATAGGGACAGCAAGCAAGGTATAATGGGATTTATTGGTATAAAATAATTAAAATAATCTTGGTACATCCATGGATCCATGGGATTGATAGCTGCTGATCCAGGACTGATTCATTTTTATAAATGTCAGCCGGTCTACAGAGTCGGTGGACAGACGCACTCTCTTGTCTGTGACAAAACCTCCAGCGGCACTGAACGTCCTTTCAGAAAGCACGCTAGATGAAGGGCAACCTAGTAGCTGCATAGCATATTGGCTAAATTCTGGCCAGTGATCCAATCTCAACACCAGTAAGCCAGTGGATCATCTGCTGGAAAGTTATCCAGGTCTGCCTTGCCCCTAGGTAGTCCTGCACCATATGGTGAAGACGCTGGCAATGGGTGCCTACATTTGACGTCCCTGGCGTCGTGGACTAAAATTTAAAAAGGCATCAGTCAAGCGGCCCCAGCCTTCACCACTATTCCACTGATCATCCGCAGCCTCAGAAGCACCTGTGTCATCACTTTGTAACCTACCAGTGCCTGGAAAGGTGTTACACAAGTGTCGCTTTAGAGCGTCTTCAAGTTTTTCATCCTGTGCTCCCTCTGTGCGGGCAGGATGAGCTCTGCAACTTTACCCTTCTATCGTGGATCAAGAAGGGTTGCCAACCAGTAATGATCCCTCTCCTTGATAGTACGAATCCTGGGGTCCTTTAGCAGGCTTTGCAAAATAAGGGAGCCCATGCAGCGTAGGTTGGAGGTGGCATTAGCTTCCGAGTCTTCCTGCTCAATGAGGAGGAGGACCCCATCGTGCATTTCCTCCTCGACTAGCCACGTACTAGTCCTTGTGTTTCTGGGCACACAAAACCTTCCCTTGAGGAATCCCCACCTTCAATGCCCCCTCTACTCAAATATTTCTCCTCCTCATCCTCCTCATCTTCCTCCTGTCTGATCTGAGGAGGACCCGCTGGAATGCTGTCTGCCGAAAGACTGTGGCCTTCAGAGCTAGGGAAGGCCTCCTCTTCCTCCCGCTGCTCTGCCTCTAGAGCCACATCTATAATTCCCCGCAGAGTGTGCTCCAGCAGGAACACTAAAGGAATTGTGTCACTCATGCATGCACTGTCCCTGCTCACCATCCTCGTTGCCTCCTCAAATGGTGACAGTACAGTGCATGCATCCTTGATCATCAGCCACTGCGGGGGGAATCCAAGTTGACCTGAACCTGTCCTTGTGCCATACTCACACAGGTACTCGTTGATGGCCCTCTGCTGCTTGTGCAGATGCTGCAGCATTGCTAATGTCGAGTTCCACCTGGTGGGCATGTCACAGATCAGACGGTCTGTGGGAAGGTGGAATTCTCTTTGAATTTCTGCCAGGCGAATGCTTGCTGGGAATGACCGTCTGAAGTGGCTGCAGACTTTTCTGGCCTGGCTGAGAAGCTCTGCCAGCCCTGGGTACCTGGTTAGAAAACGCGGTACCACCAGATTTAGGACGTGTGCTAGGCATGGTACATGCGTCAACTTACCCTGGCATAGGGCGGAGAGAAGGTTGCTGCCATTATCGCAGACGATCATTCCCAGCTGAAGCTGGCGTGGTGTTAACCATCTCTGCACCTGCCCCTGCAGAGCTGACAGAATTTCTGGCCCGGTGGGGCTCCTGTCCCCTAAACAAACCAGCTGAAGCACAGTATGCCATCTTTTTGCTTGAGCCATTGCGTAGCCCCTGCCACGCGTCGGTTTGACTGCCACTTCGCCAGAGACACAGAAGGAGGAGGAAGAGGGAGAGGTGGTGGTGGAGCAGACAGACTTCATACAAGCAGCTTTCTGGAGGTGTGGTGGATGAACAAGCTCCAGCACAGAGCCCCGTCTTGGATCCCTCCCAGCTGCAATCAGAGTTACCCAGTGTGCCATGAAGGAAATGTAACGACTCTGTCCATGCTTGCTGGACCACGTGTCTAAAGTCACATGCACCTTGCTGCTGACTGCCTTTCCCAATGACTCGATAACATTGTCTTCCACGTGCTGGTATAGAGCTGGAATGGCCTTCCGTGAAAAGTAATGGCGTTTTGGAACATGCCACTGTGGTACAGCACATTCAGAAAAAAATTAACGGAAGGAGCAGAGTCCACCAGCTGGAAAGGCAGCAGCTGCAATGCGAGTAATTTTGCTAAACTGGCATTTAGACGCTGTGCTTAGGGATGGTTGGGATTATATTTTTTCTTACGCTGCAGCAGCTGGGGCAACGTAATCTGACTGCGTAAATCTTCAGCTGATGGGATGCTGTCACATTGTGAGGAAGGAGCTGGTACATCCATTACTGTAGCATCATCCCTGTCAGTGGAGGTTGTAGGCAATGACATGGCCGGACATACAGTGGGGGTAGAGACAGATGAGGATGAAGGAGGACCTACGCAAAGTTTTGCGCCAACGGGATGTCTGGCAGGTGGTCATATGTCACCTCAAGCACGTGGTACCCAAGCGTCCGGTGTCTTTCTTACGCTTGAGCCTCATCTGACATAGATTACAAATAGCAATGGTGGGGTCTGCTGCACATTTCTTAAAGAACTCCCAGACAGCAGAGTTCCTGGATGTGTGCTTTGAGACAACAGCACTCTGCACCTGAGCAGCTCTGACATCTGATGCCTTGGACTGGCTAATGCTACGGTTGGTCATAGAGGATGTTGTGCCTCGTGTTTCTTGTGCCTCCTCCTCACTTGACGCCTCTGTTCGATCAGGCACCCAGGTGGAGTCAGTGACCTCATCATCATTGTCATCATCACCCCCTATCTCCTCGTCACTGGAGCCAACTTGGCAGTATGCTGCAGCTGCTGGGGCAACATGAGTGCCAGTTATTTGTGTGTCATCACTGGCACCCCCTTCCTCTAGGTTGATTATACTCCTTCCTCAACCTCAGAGATTGAATCAGAGCACTGTACTTGCTGCGCATCCTCAAGCAGCATGTCACTGTCATTGTAGTCAAACATTCAGCTGACTCCTCCGTGTGTGATAGCGAGGCTACGGCAGGAGTAGCTGTGGACATGGAGGCTGCATTAGATGCTTTGGCAGCTGAGGTGGACTGTAAAGCACTACAAGCCTGGCTGGCAGAGGACTCGGAGGATGAGGATGGCCTGGTTAGCCAATCCACCAAATCCTCTATGTTGCTGCTGCTTAAGACGGCCAGCACCAGTTAGAAAGGACAAGCGTGCCCCTGCAGAGGATGCACCACGTCCACCACGACCAGAGGCACAGCCTCCCGACACAGAGGCTGTTTGCCCTCTTATCTGTGTCTGGGAGCGTCTGCCTGTCCTTTATGGTCTTTCTGACATGGTGAGTGATATATAGATTAAATATATACAGAACTCTGATTCAACTCTGGTATAAAGATTAAAGATTTCCAGAACTCTGGTATAACTCAGTGAGACACCCTGATAGCTGGCAGCCAGTGACAAGACACAGATTACAATTCCCAGAAACCTCCTATAAATCAGTGAGACCCCCTGATGGGTGCCGGTGACAAGACACAAATTACAATTCGCAGAAATCTGCTACAAGTCAGTGAGACCCCCTGATAGGACCCCCTGATAGCTGGCAACAGTGACAAGACACAGATTACAATTCGCAGAAATCTGCTAGAAGTATGTGGGACCCCCTGATAGCTGACAGTGAGAAGACACAGATTACAAATCTCAGAAACTTCCTATAAATCAGTGAGACCCCCTGATGGGTGGCAGTGACAAGACACAGATTAGAACAATTCCCAAATATTTTGTAGAAATTACTGACGCCCAAAATACTGCGTGGCACTGGCTGTGACAAGACACAGATCACCTCAATTCCAAAATATTTTGTAGCAATTACTGACCCCCAAATACTTTCTGGCAGTGACAAGACACAGATCACCTCAATTCCCAAATATTTTGTAGAAATTACTGATGCCCAAAATACTGCATGGCACTGGCTGTGACAAGACACAGATCACCTCAATTCCAAAATATTTTGTAGCAATTACTGACCCCCAAAATACTTGCTGGCAGTGACAAGACGCAGATCACCTCAATTCCCAAATATTTTGTAGAAATGAGACCCCCCAGTAGCTGGTGGCAGACTTGCAGTGAGAACACACACTAACACAACAACAATCTCCTCTCAAACACGTGCTGAAGCGCTGTGTGAAACCTTATATAGTGTGCTGCAGGACTAAGCTCTGTGAGCCCACGATTGGGCAAAATTTGCCCAATCAGGACTCTGAGCCGTGATTGGTATAGTCTTGCACCTGTCTTGCACCTAAACTGTGGTCAGGTGCAAGGCTGTAGCCAATTACAAGCTTCAGGCCAGTGGAAAAGTGCATTGTGGTCCATTGTGATGCATTGTGGGTAAACACGCGGCGAACAAGCAGAAATGTTCATAGTTCGTGAACATGCGAACAGGCTATGTTCGATGCGAACTCCGAACCGATCGAACCGAACAGCTCATCCCTAGAGAGAAGAAATGAGGAAATTCCACATCATACTGGGAGAAAAGACGAGGAAACTCCACATCATACTGGGAGAAGAGATGAGGAAACTCCACATCATACTGGGAGAAGAGACGAGGAAACTCCACATCATACTGGGAGAAGAGAAGAGGAAACTCCACATCATACTGGGAGAAGAGACGAGGAAACTCCACATCATACTGGGAGAAGAGACGAGGAAACTCCACATCATACTGGGAGAAGAGACGAGGAAACTCCTCATCATACTGGGAGAAGAGATGAGGAAACTCCTCATCATACTGGGAGAAGAGACGAGGAAACTCCACATCATACTGGGAGAAGAGAAGAGGAAACTCCACATCATACTGGGAGAAGAGAAGAGGAAACTCCACATCATACTGGGAGAAGAGATGAGGAAACTCCAAATCATACTGAGAGAAGAGATGAGGAAACTCCACATCATACTGGGAGAAGAGAAGAGGAAACTCCACATCATACTGGGAGAAGAGATGAGGAAACTCCACATCATACTGGGAGAAGAGAAGAGGAAACTCCACATCATACTGGGAGAAGAGAAGAGGAAACTCCACATCATACTGGGAGAAGAGAAGAGGAAACTCCACATCATACTGGGAGAAGAGATGAGGAAACTCTACATCATACTGGGAGAAGAGAAGAGGAAACTCCACATCATACTGGGAGAAGAGAAGAGGAAACTCCACATCATACTGGGAAAGAGATGAGGAAACTCCACATCATACTGGGAGAAGAGAAGAGGAAACTCCACATCATACTGGGAGAAGAGATGAGGAAACTCCACATCATACTGGGAGAAGAGAAGAGGAAACTCCACATCATACTGGGAGAAGAGAAGAGGAAACTCCACATCATACTGGGAGAAGAGACGAGGAAACTCCACATCATACTGGGAGAAGAGGTGCCGGCGGTGAAAATATCTGCCCAATACGTCACAGAATGTCACAGACTGAGAGGAACATGAGAGATCCTGGACTTATAAATCCCCAACACGGACTCACCCCCATCCCCCTTCACATTATCCCTTACCCCGATAAGGTCCATGGACTTGCCCATTCCCCCCCATATACAGGGTGAGCCAGTCAAACCTGCATTTTTGAAATGACTGTAAAAAATAAACGGATGGATATTTCAAAATGTTATTGTTACTATCTTAATGTACATTAAAAAGCATTTAAGAAACAACATTCACTGTTTAAAAATAACTCCAGTAAGATGGTGTCCTTCCCGATTGAGACATTCTTGTAGGCGATTTCTGAAACAGCCCATCGCATCACGGAGCATACGCTGAGGAATTCTCTCGATTTCCAACCGGATTCTCCTCTTGAGTTCCCCAAGCGTTGGAGGTCGTTGTTCAAAGACTTTACTCTTCAGGTACCCCCACAAGAAAAAAAATGGCACACTGTGAGGTCGGGCGATCGGGGAGGCCAAGAAATTGCTCCATTTCGGGATATCACCCGATTTGGAAACGACGCTGAGCGGCTGCATAACTACCACTTTGGTAAAACGCTTTCACAGCGAATGAACGTTGTTGTTTAGACCACTGCTCCATGACGACTGAAATGCTTAGTTGTGGGGGACACAATGGTAACCTTGCTAACTCGCTCCGCCCACTTTCACAGCTCTCCCGCCCTTTTCAAAAATGCAGGTTTGACTGGCTCACCCTGTATATGTCCCACTACCCCCCCCCCCCCTCCCCATATGCTTTGGCAATGCTAAAATGTATTTGGTCCTGTCAATAAAGCTTATTTGAATTGACAGAGAGAGACAGTGAGAGACAGAGAAAGACAGAGAGAGACAGTGAGAGACAGCAAGAGACAGAGAGAGAGAGACAGCAAGAGACAACGAGAGACAGTGAGGGACAGAGAGAGACAGCAAGAGACAGAGAGAGAGAGACAGCAAGAGACAGAGAGACAGAGACAGTGAGAGAGACAGAGAAAGACAGAGAGAGACAGCGTGAGAGACAGTGAGAGACAGCAAGAGACAGAGAGAGAGAGAGAGAGAGAGACAGCAAGAGACAACGAGAGACAGTGAGGGACAGAGAGAGACAGCAAGAGACAGAGAGAGAGAGAGAGACAGTGAGAGACAGAGAGACAGAGAGAGACAGTGAGAGACAGCGAGAGACAGAGAGAGCGAGAGACAGCAAGAGACAGAGAGAGAGCAAGAGACAGAGACATTAAGAGAGGGGGGACAGTATGAATTAGTGTGATAAAGAGAGGGGGAAAGGATGAAGGAAAGGGAGGATCAGACTTGAAGTGAGAGAGAGAGAGAGAGAGGAGGAGGAGAGAGTGACAGAATGAGAGAGAGAGAGTGACAGAGTGAGAGAGAGGAGGAAAGAGTGACAGAGAGAGAGAGAGAGAGGAGGAGAGAGTGACAGATGAGAGAGAGAGAGAGGAGGAGAGAGTGACAGAGTGAGAGAGAGAGAGAGGAGGAGAGAGTGACAGAGTGAGAGAGAGAGAGGAGGAGAGAGTGACAGAGAGAGAGAGAGAGAGAGAGGAGGAGAGAGTGACAGAGTGAGAGAGAGAGAGAGAGAGAGGAAGAGTGACAGAGTGAGAGAGAGAGGAGGAGAGAGTGACAGAATGAGAGAGAGAGAGAGGAGAGAGAGTGACAGAGTGAGAGAGAGAGAGGAGAGAGAGTGACAGAGTGAGAGAGAGAGAGAGGAGGAGAGAGTGAGAGTGAGAGAGAGAGAGAGAGAGGAGGAGAGAGTGACAGAGTGAGAGAGAGAGGAGGAGAGAGGACAGAGTGAGAGAGAGAGAGAGAGAGAGGAGGAAAGAGTGACAGAGTGAGAGAGAGAGAGGAGGAGAGAGTGACAGAGTGAGAGAGAGAGAGGAGGAGGAGAGAGAGAGAGAGAGAGAGAGAGAGAGAGAGAGAGGAGAGAGAGAGAGTGACAGAGTGAGAGAGAGAGAGAGAGAGAGAGAGAGGAGGAAAGAGTGACAGAGTGAGAGAGAGAGAGGAGGAGAGAGTAACAGAGTGAGAGAGAGAGAGGAGGAGAGAGTGAGAGAGTGAGAGAGTGAAGAGTGAGAGAGTGAGAGAGTGAGAGAGGGAGAGAGGGAGAGAGGGAGAGAGAGAGGGAGAGAGAGAGAGGGAGAGGGGATGGAGAGGAAGCAGAGCTGGAAACACATGGAATGAGGCGGGAGAGACAGATCCAGGGGGAGGTGTGCGCTTGTGACTAATCCATTCCTCCAGACAGCCAGACAGCCGGCCAGGCTGGGGAGAGTGACTCATTCATTCCTTGGGAGACACACAGGGAGAGAGGGAGAGTCACAGCCGAGCTGCCATCACCCAGCGCTCACCTAGCTCTACACGTGGCAGGAGAGGACCAGCACTTGGTGGGTGCCCAGGCAGAAGGAGAGTGCCGCCAGCTAGAGGATGCCACCGGTCTGAGAGTGCCACCAGTCTGAGAGTGCCACAAGCCTGGCAGTGCCACCAATCTGAGAGTGCCACCCACTGGTGTAAGAGTGCCAGCAGTCTGAGAGTGCCGCCAGCTAGAGGATGCCACCGACCTGAGAGTGCCACAAGTCTGAGAGTGCCAACAGTCTGAGAGTGCCACCGGTCTGAGAGTGCCACCAGTCTGAGAGTGCCACCAGTCTCAGAGTGCCACCAGTCTCAGAGTGCCACCAGTCTCAGAGTGCCACAAGCCTGCCAGTGCCAGAGGTCTGAGAGTATAAGAGTGCCCCTGGCAGGAGCCAGTTATTGTTCTGAAGGTGACAAAGTGAGAAGGAGCCGGTGACCGCCCGGGCAGAGGATGGCAGAGGGCATGGCGCTAACACTACACCCATTACTACTGGTCCTCCTGGCAGCGATCTGCGGAGGAGAACCCAACACAGGTGAGGGACAACCGGGACTTTGAGTGCATGGGCTGTGACATCAGCACCCACATACTATGACATCACCATTCTCAAGGTGTGATGGCAAAAATGGGGGGCTTTAAGGGGGTCTCTTAGGACGCATGGCTGACAATCAGGGGTTAATATGAGGTGGACGACCGGCAGCTTCGAACGGGGGGGGGAGGGGCAATAGATTATTAATGTCATATTACAGAGTAATACGCTTTAATACGCCCCACGCCGTGATGTCATGGAACCACGTAGCGAGGTGCAAAGTGCTCTGCATGACGCAACGGGCTCTGCAATCTGATCCATGTAGCGCAACCGGCTCTGCAATCTGCCCCAGATGTCGCAACCAGCTCTGCAATCTGCCCCAGATGTCGCAACCAGCTCTGCAATCTGCCCCAGATGTCGCAACCGGCTCTGCAATCTGCCCCAGATGTCGCAACCGGCTCTGCAATCTGCCCCAGATGTCGCAACCAGCTCTGCAATCTGCCCCAGATGTCGCAATCCCTGTAACGTGCAGCGCTTTGTATTAATTTCATTTCCTGGAAGATCCGGTGCTGCCCCCGGGTATTCATGTCACCTTCCTCCCACACCGCCTCTGCTGGAAGGCGATTCCCTGCACGCACAACCCTCTCCCGGAATGGAGCTTTCCCTGCCCGCCCCCTGCCCCCGCCGCCCCTGCCCCCCGCCGCCCCTGCCTCCGGTTTCCGGGCATTCCACATATACATATATACGGCTTTCTCGTAAAGGGCCCTGCCCTGCCCGCCGCAGCTACTGCCACCCCGTACCCATTCCTTGGGAATATAATCATAGATCCCCTTTTTTTTCCGTGGTGCCCCCTCTGCCCTCTATTCAGACCCCACTACCCAGGATGTTTCAGAACTACAACTCCCATGATGCTTCGCCAGAATGTGTATTGTCAGGTCGCTGCACTTAAGGCTGAGGGCCAGCTTCGCCCACCCTGCCGTTTGGGGCATTATGGGTATTGATGCCCCCGGCCCTTCATTCTGACGCCCACTGATACTTTTTATGAATGGGAGAGTTCGCCACCTTGTGGAGGCCCTGCCCCCCTTTACTCTGATTGGCCGCAGAGGGATGACATAGCGCATGAAAGAATGTGCTTGTGGGGGCCCCCTCCCCCCGCGTCACCTGGACATTTAATTCACCTGCACTTCCTGCTGGCTGTAACCCCTTCATTGCCGCCACCAAACAGGACGCTACACACACACAAATACAGTTACAAGTTTTTATAGAGCGCTAACAAGTTCCGTAGCGCTGCGCAATGGGAGGTTTGAGGGCGACAAGGAAGACCTTAGCCTAAAATTCCAATCCAGGTTTCTTCTGGAAAACCCAGGTGTTTAGAGACTACATTTCCCATAATCCTCAGTCACTCTCAGCGCTGACTAAGCATTGTGGGATATGTAGTGATAAACATGTGGAGGCCACAATGGCCGACCTGCAGGATGTGAACCAAACTGGACTCGAACTGCTCCGTGTCACCAAAAAGGGTCAGCATGATACACAACACACACACACACACGTCACATTAGCAGTGTGTGTGTGTGAGGTTTTCCTGCACGTTCAGGTTCACACTGTGTTCATCATTTATTGTTGACAGATTCCGTGTTATCCCTCACTTTATAAGAGGAACAACGTAACAAAGTGTAACAACACACAGGAATACAGTAACACAATAAACACACAGGAATACAGTAACACAGTGTAACAACACACAGGAATACAGTAACACAATATAACACACAGGAATACAGTAACACAGTGTAACAACACACAGGAATACAGTAACACAATATAACACACACAGGAATACAGTAACACAGTAACAACACACACACGAATACAGTAACACAGTGTAACAACACACAGGAATACAGTAACACAGTGTAACAACACACACACAAATACAGTAACACAGTGTAACAACACACACACACGAATACAGTAACACAGTGTAACAACACACACACACACACGAATACAGTAACACAGTGTAACAACACACACACACAAATACAGTAACAACACACAGGATACAGTAACACAGTAACAACACACACACACGAATACAGTAACACAGTGTAACAACACACACACACACACGAATACAGTAACACAGTGTAACAACACAGGAATACAGTAACACAATATAACACACAGGAATACAGTAACACAGTGTAACAACACACAGGAATACAGTAACACAATATAACACACAGGAATACAGTAACACAGTGTAACAACACACAGGAATACAGTAACACAATGTAACAACACACACAGGAATACAGTAACAGTGTAACAACACACACACACACACGAATACAGTAACACAGTGTAACAACACAGGAATACAGTAACACAATATAACACACAGGAATACAGTAACACAGTGTAACAACACACAGGAATACAGTAACACAATATAACACACAGGAATACAGTAACACAGTGTAACAACACACAGGAATACAGTAACACAATGTAACAACACACACAGGAATACAGTAACACAGTGTAACAACACACACACAAATACAGTAACAACACACACACACACACACACACACACAAATACAGTAACACAGTGTAACAACACACACACACACACGAATACAGTAACACAGTGTAACAACACACACACAAATACAGTAACACAGTGTAACAACACACACACACACACGAATACAGTAACACAGTGTAACAACACACACACGAATACAGTAACACAGTGTAACAACACACACAGGAATACAGTAACACAATGTAACAACACACAGGAATACAGTAACACAGTGTAACAACACACACACGAATACAGTAACAAAGTGTAACAACACACACAGGAATACAGTAGCACAGTGTAACAACACACACAGGAATACAGTAACACAGTGTAACAACACACACACAAATACAGTAACACAGTGTAGCAACACACACAGGAATACAGTAACACAGTGTAACAACACACACACGAATACAGTAACACAGTGTAACAACACAGGAATACAGTAACACAGTGTAACAACACACACACAAATACAGTAACACAGTGTAGCAACACACACAGGAATACAGTAACACAATGTAACAACACACACACAGGAATACAGTAACACAGTGTAACAACACACAGGAATACAGTAACACAATATAACACAAAGGAATACAGTAACACAATGTAACAACACACAGGAATACAGTAACACAGTGTAACAACACACACAGGAATACAGTAACACAGTGTAACAACACACACAGGAATACAGAAACACAGTGTAACAACACACACAGGAATACAGTAACAAAGTGTAACAACACACACAGGAATACAGTAACACAGTGTAACAGCACACACACACAGGAATACAGTAACAATGTAACAACACACACACGAATACAGTAACACAGTGTAACAACACACACACACACAGGAATACAGTAACGCAATGTAACAACACACAGGAATACAGTAACACAATGTAACAACACACACTAATACAGTAACACAGTGTAACAACACACACAGGAATACAGTAACACAGTGTAACAACACACACACAAATACAGTAACACAGTGTAACAACACACAGGAATACAGTAACACAGTGTAACAACACACACACAAATACAGTAACACAGTGTAACAACACACAGGAATACAGTAACACAGTGTAACAACACACAGGAATACAGTAACACAGTGTAACAACACACACACGAAAACAGTAACACAGTGTAACAACACACACAGGAATACAGTAACACAGTGTAACAACACACACAGGAATACAGTAACATAGTTACATAAAAGCACAGACAGTGTAAGAACAGACACAGACATACAGACACAGACGTACAGACACAGACATACAGACGCACAAACACAGAGATACAAACATAGAGCTACAGGAACAGAGATACAGACACAGAGATATAAACACAGAGATACAGGCACAGAGATACAAACACAGAGATACAGGCACAGAGATACAAACACAGAGATACAGGCACAGAGATACAAGCACAGAGATACAGGCACAGAGATATAAACACAGAGATACAAGCACAGAGATACAGGCACAGAGATATAAACACAGAGATACAAGCACAGAGATACAGGCACAGAGATATAAGCACAGAGATACAGGCACAGAGATATAAACACAGAGATACAGGCACAGAGATACAAGCACAGAGATACAGGCACAGAGATATAAACACAGAGATACAGGCACAGAGATACAGGCACAGAGATACAAACACAGAGATACAAACACAGAGATACAGGCACAGAGATACAAGCACAGAGATACAGGCACAGAGATATAAACACAGAGATACAGGCACAGAGATACAAACACAGAGATACAAACACAGAGATACAAACACAGAGATACAGGCACAGAGATACAAGCACAGAGATACAAACACAGAGATACAAACACAGAGATACAGGCACAGAGATACAGGCACAGAGATACAAACAGATACAAACACAGAGATACAAACACAGATACAGAGATACAAACACAGAGATACAGACACAGAGATACAAACACAGAGATACAAACACAGAGATACAAACACAGAGATACAAACACAGAGATACAAACACAGAGATACAGGCACAGAGATACAAACACAGAGATACAAACACAGAGATACAAGCACAGAACAATAATAACAGACATAATGATACAGTAACTGAACAGAAAAGCATTAGAGCATCTGTCAATACACTGTCTGTTATAATGTATCTCTGTGTCTGTCTCCATTGCCTGTTTTATCTATGCTCTATTTCTGTGTCTCTCCCCATGCCCTCTCTGTGTCTCTCCCCATGCCCTCTCTGTGTCTCTCCCCATGCCTTCTCTCTGTGTCTCTCCCCATGCCCACTCTCTGTGTCTCTCCCCATGCCCACTCTCTGTGTCTCTCCTCCATGCCCTCTATGTGTCTCTCCCCATGCCCTCTGTGTCTCTCCCCATGCCCACTCTCTGTGTCTCTCCTCCATGCCCTCTATGTGTCTCTCCCCATGCCCTCTCTGTGTCTCTCCCCATGCCCTCTCTGTGTCTCTCCCCATGCCTTCTCTCTGTGTCTCTCCTCCATGCCCTCTGTGTCTCTCCCCATGCCTTCTCTCTGTGTCTCTCCTCCATGCCCTCTCTGTGTCTCTCCTCCATGCCCTCTCTCTTCCCTCCATGCCCTCTCTCTCCTCCATGCCCTCTCTCTCCTCCATGCCTTCTCTCTCTTTCTCTCCCCATGCCTTCTCTCTCTCTGTCTCTCCTCCATGCCTTCTCTCTCTCCTCTCTCCTCCATGCTTCTCCTCTCTCTGTGCTCTCCTCCATGCCCTCCTTCTCTCTGCTCTCCTCCATGCCCTCTCTCTCTCTCCTCCATGCCCTCTCTCTCCTCCATGCCTTCTCTCTCTCTGTCTCTCCTCCATGCCCTCTCTCTCTGTCTCTCCTCCATGCCCTCTCTCTCTCTCCTCCATGCCTTCTCACTCTGTCTCTCCTCCATGCCTCTCTCTCTCTGTCTCTCCTCCATGCCCTCTCTCTCTCTCTTCCATGCCTTCTCTCTCTGTCTCTCCTCCATGCCTTCTCTCTGTCTCTCCTCCATGCCTTCTCTCTGTCTCTCCTCCATGCCTTCTCTCTGTCTCTCCTCCATGCCTTCTCTCTGTCTCTCCTCCATGCCTTCTCTCTCTCTCTCCTCCATGCCCTCTATGTGTCTCTCCCCATGCCTTCTCTCTGTGTCTCTCCTCCATGCCCTCTCTCTCCTCCATGCCTTCTCTCTCTTTCTCTCCCCATGCCTTCTCTCTCTCTGTCTCTCCTCCATGCCTTCTCTCTCTCTCTCTCCTCCATGCCCTCTCTCTCTGTCTCTCCTCCATGCCCTCTCTCTCTGTCTCTCCTCCATGCCCTCTCTCTCTCTCCTCCATGCCCTCTCTCTCTCTCCTCCATGCCCTCTCTCTCTCTCCTCCATGCCCTCTCTCTCCTCCATGCCCTCTCTCTTCCATGCCCTCTCTCTCTGTCTCTCCTCCATGCTCTCTCTCTCCTCCATGCCCTCTCTCTCCTCCATGCCTTCTCTCTCTCTGTCTCTCCTCCATGCCTTCTCACTCTGTCTCTCCTCCATGCCCTCTCTCTCTTTCTCTCCTCCATGCCCTCTCTCTCTCTCTCTTCCATGCCTTCTCTCTCTGTCTCTCCTCCATGCCTTCTCTCTGTCTCTCCTCCATGCCTTCTCTCTGTCTCTCCTCCATGCCCTCTCTCTCCTCCATGCCCTCTCTCGCTGTCTCTCCTCCATGCCCTCTCTCTCTCCTCCATGCCCTCTCTCGCTGTCTCTCCTCCATGCCTTCTCTCTGTCTCTCCTCCATGCCTTCTCTCTGTCTCTCCTCCATGCCCTCTCTCTCTGTCTCTCCTCCATGCCCTCTCTCGCTGTCTCTCCTCCATGCCCTCTCTCTCCTCCATGCCCTCTCTCTCTGTCTCTCCTCCATGCCCTCTCTCTCTGTCTCTCCTCCATGCCCTCTCTCTCTGTCTCTCCTCCATGCCCTCTCTCTCCTCCATGCCCTCTCTCGCTGTCTCTCCTCCATGCCCTCTCTCTCCTCCATGCCCTCTCTCTCCTCCATGCCCTCTCTCTCTGTCTCTCCTCCATGCCCTCTCTCTCCTCCATGCCCTCTCTCTCCTCCATGCCCCTCCCTCTCGCTGTCTCTCCTCCATGCCCTCTCTCTCCTCCATGCCCTCTCTCTCCTCCATGCCCTCTCTCGCTGTCTCTCCTCCATGCCCTCTCTCTCTGTCTCTCCCCGCGCTGTCTCTGGTCCTGGCTCCCAGTTTAGCTCCTGATCTCACCAGTTGAGTATGGGACCTGTGGATGAGTCACACATGGGGGGGGGGGGGTCTGTCCTTCTCCTCATACCCCCCCCCCCCATGAGTCACTGGACCAGTGAATCCTCAGCCTGGTATGTGAGAGTGGGAGGCTGAGAGAGGCCACACAATACAGAGAGAGGCCACACAATACAGAGAGAGGCCACACAATACAGAGAGAGGCCACACAATACAGAGAGAGGCCACACAATACAGAGAGAGGCCACACAATATAGAGAGAGGCCGCACAATACAGAGAGAGGCCACACAATACAGAGAGAGGCCACACAATACAGAGAGAGGCCGCACAATATAGAGAGAGGCCGCACAATATAGAGAGAGGCCGCACAATACAGAGAGAGGCCGCACAATATAGAGAGAGGCCGCACAATACAGAGAGAGGCCGCACAATATAGAGAGAGGCCGCACAATATAGAGAGAGGCCGCACAATACAGAGAGAGGCCGCACAATACAGAGAGAGGCCGCACAATATAGAGAGAGGCCGCACAATACAGAGAGAGGCCACACAATATAGAGAGAGGCCACACAATATAGAGAGAGGCCGCACAATATAGAGAGAGGCCGCACAATACAGAGAGAGGGCACAATATAGAGAGAGGCCGCACAATATAGAGAGATAGGCCGCACAATACAGAGAGGCCACACAATACAGAGAGAGGCCACACAATACAGAGAGAGGCCACACAATACAGAGAGAGGCCGCACAATATAGAGAGAGGCCGCACAATACAGTGAATTCGGTGTTTCAGGAGCTGCCGCCGTGGCTCTCTGCTCTTTCCATGGTAGTTTCAATAGTAATTGGTCGACGCAGGTTTCGCGTTCGCCGCCGGTGTGTCGAGTGAGGCCGTCCGGCGTTGTTGTCACCGTAGTTTGTGTAGGAGGTTTCTGGAGACACCACTTAAAGCACCGAGGTTATAAATACGGCAAAACTACGGAAACTGGAGAATAGCCGCCTGTTACTCTTTTTACGTGTGGATACGGTGGTGCCGGTGTTTGCAGCGGCTTCACCTGCCGGTGTTGGATTCTTCTTCTCTAAAAGATGCAGTGAACACCGGCGCTTTGTGATGCCGTACGGCCCCGGTGCAGACTAACCGGCTGGCAGAGGAGGTTTTGCCAGCATTTATCACACTGCCGCACTTTAATGCGCCCCCAGGAGTGCCCTTTCCCCGGGGAGTCTGCGCTGCATCAGGGTCTGTGCCCTCCATGTTGCTGCAGCGGGTGTAGCGAGGTCACGTCCCTCGCAGTGACATGTACAGGCCCCGGGCCCCTGGCTGGAATAATGCTGAGACAGCAACGTGCGTGTAAATAAATCCCCCCAAATAGACAGGGCATAACCTGACACCCGCCGGAGCCAGCTGACAGCAGCGTGTGACATAATCTCCCAGGACAGGCTGATGACATCACTACATAAACCAGCGACTGCATCATCTGGCCACAGCAACCTATATATACACAGCCCGCAACACCACCGGCCTGCTGCCGCCGTACAGTAATGCCAAGTATCTGCCTGGAAATGTGACGGCCGCCGGGCAGCGCTGTATGATGATACTATGTCCATCTCCCTTGCAGGCGAGTCCTGTCCCCCCAGACAGTCCTGGAGCTCGGATCTCGGCAAGTGCATGGAGTGCAGCATATGCGAGAAAGCCGGCAAGAGCGACTTCTGCCAGACATGTAAGAGAGCGCGCAGGGATCTGATCAGAGCACAGGATCTATTATAGAGTGATCTGTGAGCATGCTGGGATCTGTCAGAGGGCAAGATTTATTAGAGTGCTCAGTGCGGGATCTGTGAGAGCACAGGATCTATACAGGGATCTATTAGAGATCAGGGATCTATGCAGGGATTGGTTAGAGTGCAGGGATCTATACGGGGATCTATTAGAGTTCAGGGATCTATGTAGGGATTGGTTAGAGCTCAGGGATCTATGTAGGGATTGGTTAGAGTGCAGGGGATCTGTGCAGGGATTGGTTAGAGTGCAGGGATCTCTGCGGGGATTGGTTAGAGTGCAGGGATCTGTGCAGCGATTGGTTAGAGCGCAGGGATCTATGCAGGGATTGGTTAGAGTGCAGGGATCTCTGTGTGGATTGGTTAGAGCGCAGGGATCTATGCTGGGATTGGTTAGAGTGCAGGGATCTGTGCAGGGATTGGTTAGAGTGCAGGGATCTATGCTGGGATTGGTTAGAGTGCAGGGATCTGTGCAGGGATTGGTTAGAGTGCAGGGATCTATACGGGGATCTATTAGAGTTCAGGGATCTATGTAGGGATTGGTTAGAGCTCAGGGATCTATGTAGGGATTGGTTAGAGTGCAGGGGATCTGTGCAGGGATTGGTTAGAGTGCAGGGATCTCTGCGGGGATTGGTTAGAGTGCAGGGATCTGTGCAGCGATTGGTTAGAGCGCAGGGATCTATGCAGGGATTGGTTAGAGTGCAGGGATCTCTGTGGGGATTGGTTAGAGCGCAGGATCTATGCTGGGATTGGTTAGAGTGCAGGGATCTGTGCAGGGATTGGTTAGAGTGCAGGGATCTATGCTGGGATTGGTTAGAGTGCAGGGATCTGTGCAGGGATTGGTTAGAGTGCAGGGATCTCTGCGGGGATTGGTTAGAGCGCAGGGATCTATGCAGGGTTTGGTTAGAGTGCAGGGATCTCTGCGGGGATTGGTTAGAGTGCAGGGATCTGTGCAGGGATTGGTTAGAGTGCAGGGATCTCTGGGGATTGGTTAGAGTGCAGGGATCTATGCAGGGATTGGTTAGAGTGCAGGGATCTGTGAAGGGATTGGTTAGAGTGCAGGGATCTCTGCGGGGATTGGTTAGAGCGCAGGGATCTATGCGGGGATTGGTTAGAGCGCAGGGATCTGTGCGGGGATTGGTTAGAGCGCAGGGATCTATGCGGGGATTGGTTAGAGCGCAGGGATCTGTGCGGGGATTGGTTAGAGCGCAGGGATCTGTGCAGGGATTGGTTAGAGCGCAGGGATCCCTGCGGGGATTGGTTAGAGCGCAGGGATCTATGCGGGGATTGGTTAGAGCGCAGGGATCTATGCGGGGATTGGTTAGAGCGCAGGGATCTATGCAGGGATTGGTTAGAGCGCAGGGATCTATGCAGGGATTGGTTAGAGTGCAGGGATCTATGCAGGGATTGGTTAGAGTGCAGGGATCTGTGCAGGGATTGGTTAGAGCGCAGGGATCTGTGCAGGGATTGGTTAGAGCGCAGGGATCTCTACGGGGATTGGTTAGAGCGCAGGGATCTATGCGGGGATTGGTTAGAGTGCAGGGATCTATGCAGGGATTGGTTAGAGTGCAGGGATCTATGCAGGGATTGGTTAGAGTGCAGGGATCTATGCAGGGATTGGTTAGAGTGCAGGGATCTATGCGGGGATTGGTTAGATTGCAGGGATCTATGCAGGGATTGGTTAGAGCGCAGGGATTGGTTAGAGCGCAGGGATCTATGCAGGGATTGGTTAGAGTCCAGGGATCTGCTGCAGGGATTGTTAGAGCGCAGGGATTATGCAGGCAGGGATTGGTTAGAACGCAGGGATCTATGCGGGGATTGGTTAGAGTGCAGGGATCTATGCAGGGATTGGTTAGAGTGCAGGGATCTGTGCAGGGATTGGTTATAGTGCAGGGATCTATGCAGGGATTGGTTAGAGTGCAGGGATCTGTGCAGGGATTGGTTAGAGTGCAGGGATCTGTGCATAGATAATGTGGGGGCCCCTGTGTCACAGTGGGGTGCCCTCAGGTAGTGGTCACTGGGCTGACACTCGTTTCTCGGTTTCAGGTGTAAGCGTGGAGGAGCAGTTCGATATCCCCTGGCTCATCATTGGATTGTCAGCTGTTGGGTTCGTTCTCATAATTGTGATTCTCACTGTCACCGTATACCTGAGACGCTGCCGCAGGAAAAGCAAGTTCACCAGTGAGTACAGAAAGAGTCCTAGAGGTGTGGATGCTGCGTATCAGTCCTAGAGGTGTGGAGGCTGCGTATCAGTCCTAGAGGTGTGGAGGCTGCGTATCAGTCCTAGAGGTGTGGAGGCTGCGTGTCAGTCCTAGAGGTGTGGATGCTGCGTGTCAGTCCTAGAGGTGTGGATGCTGCGTGTCAGTCCTAGAGGTGTGGAGGCTGCGTATCAGTCCTAGAGGTGGAGGCTGCGTGTCAGTCCTAGAGGTGTGGAGGCTGCGTATCAGTCCTAGAGGTGTGGAGGCTGCGTGTCAGTCCTAGAGGTGTGGAGGCTGCGTATCAGTCCTAGAGGTGTGGAGGCTGCGTATCAGTCCTAGAGTGTGGATGCTGCGTGTCAGTCCTAGAGGTGTGGAGGCTGCGTGTCAGTCCTAGAGGTTGTGGAGGCTGCGTGTCAGTCCTAGAGGTGTGGATGCTGCGTATCAGTCCTAGAGGTGTGGAGGCTGCGTGTCAGTCCTAGAGGTGTGGAGGCTGCGTGGTCAGTCCTAGAGGTGGTGGATGCTGCGTATCAGTCCTAGAGGTGTGGAGGCTGCGTTTCAGTCCTAGAGGTGTGGATGGCTGCGTGTCAGTCCTAGAGGTGTGGAGCTGCGTATCAGTCCTAGAGGTGTGGAGGCTGCGTATCAGTCCTAGAGGTGTGGAGGCTGCGTATCAGTCCTAGAGGTGTGGAGGCTGCGTATCAGTCCTAGAGGTGTGGAGGCTGCGTATCAGTCCTAGAGGTGTGGAGGCTGCGTGTCAGTCCTAGAGGTGTGGATGCTGCGTGTCAGTCCTAGAGGTGTGGAGGCTGCGTATCAGTCCTAGAGGTGTGGAGGCTGCGTGTCAGTCCTAGAGGTGTGGAGGCTGCGTGTCAGTCCTAGAGGTGTGGATGCTGCGTGTCAGTCCTAGAGGTGTGGAGGCTGCGTATCAGTCCTAGAGGTGTGGAGGCTGCGTATCAGTCCTAGAGGTGTGGAGGCTGCGTATCAGTCCTAGAGGTGTGGATGCTGCGTGTCAGTCCTAGAGGTGTGGAGGCTGCGTATCAGTCCTAGAGGTGTGGAGGCTGCGTGTCAGTCCTAGAGGTGTGGATGCTGCGTGTCAGTCCTAGAGGTGTGGAGGCTGCGTATCAGTCCTAGAGGTGTGGATGCTGCGTATCAGTCCTAGAGGTGTGGAGGCTGCGTATCAGTCCTAGAGGTGTGGAGGCTGCGTGTCAGTCCTAGAGGTGTGGAGGCTGCGTGTCATTCCTAGAGGTGTGGAGGCTGCGTGTCAGTCCTAGAGGTGTGGAGGCTGCGTATCAGTCCCTAGAGGTGTGGATGCTGGCGTATCAGTCCTAGAGGTGTGGAGGCTGCGTATCAGTCCTAGAGGTGTGGAGGCTGCGTGTCAGTCCCTAGAGGTGTGGAGGCTGCGTGTCATTCCTAGAGGTGTGGAGGCTGCGTGTCAGTCCTAGAGGTGTGGAGGCTGCGTGTCAGTCCTAGAGGTGTGGAGGCTGCGTGTCAGTCCTAGAGGTGTGGATGCTGCGTATCAGTCCTAGAGGTGTGGAGGCTGCGTATCAGTCCTAGAGGTGTGGAGGCTGCGTATCAGTCCTAGAGGTGTGGAGGCTGCGTGTCAGTCCTAGAGGTGTGGATGCTGCGTGTCAGTCCTAGAGGTGTGGAGGCTGCGTATCAGTCCTAGAGGTGTGGAGGCTGCGTGTCAGTCCTAGAGGTGTGGAGGCTGCGTGTCAGTCCTAGAGGTGTGGATGCTGCGTGTCAGTCCTAGAGGTGTGGAGGCTGCGTGTCAGTCCTAGAGGTGTGGAGGCTGCGTATCAGTCCTAGAGGTGTGGAGGCTGCGTGTCAGTCCTAGAGGTGTGGAGGCTGCGTATCAGTCCTAGAGGTGTGGAGGCTGCGTGTCAGTCCTAGAGGTGTGGATGCTGCGTGTCAGTCCTAGAGGTGTGGAGGCTGCGTATCAGTCCTAGAGGTGTGGAGGCTGCGTGTCAGTCCTAGAGGTGTGGAGGCTGCGTGTCAGTCCTAGAGGTGTGGATGCTGCGTGTCAGTCCTAGAGGTGTGGAGGCTGCGTATCAGTCCTAGAGGTGTGGAGGCTGCGTATCAGTCCTAGAGGTGTGGAGGCTGCGTATCAGTCCTAGAGGTGTGGAGGCTGCGTATCAGTCCTAGAGGTGTGGATGCTGCGTGTCAGTCCTAGAGGTGTGGAGGCTGCGTATCAGTCCTAGAGGTGTGGAGGCTGCGTGTCAGTCCTAGAGGTGTGGTGCTGCGTGTCAGTCCTAGAGGTGTGGAGGCTGCGTATCAGTCCTAGAGGTGTGGATGCTGCGTATCAGTCCTAGAGGTGTGGAGGCTGCGTATCAGTCCTAGAGGTGTGGAGGCTGCGTATCAGTCCTAGAGGTGTGGAGGCTGCGTGTCATTCCTAGAGGTGTGGAGGCTGCGTGTCAGTCCTAGAGGTGTGGAGGCTGCGTATCAGTCTAGAGGTGTGGATGCTGCGTATCAGTCCTAGAGGTGTGGAGGCTGCGTATCAGTCCTAGAGGTGTGGAGGCTGCGTGTCAGTCCTAGAGGTGTGGAGGCTGCGTGTCATTCCTAGAGGTGTGGAGGCTGCGTGTCAGTCCTAGAGGTGTGGAGGCTGCGTGTCAGTCCTAGAGGTGTGGAGGCTGCGTGTCAGTCCTAGAGGTGTGGATGCTGCGTATCAGTCCTAGAGGTGTGGAGGCTGCGTATCAGTCCTAGAGGTGTGGAGGCTGCGTATCAGTCCTAGAGGTGTGGAGGCTGCGTATCAGTCCTAGAGGTGTGGATGCTGCGTGTCAGTCCTAGAGGTGTGGAGGCTGCGTATCAGTCCTAGAGGTGTGGAGGCTGCGTGTCAGTCCTAGAGGTGTGGAGGCTGCGTGTCAGTCCTAGAGGTGTGGATGCTGCGTGTCAGTCCTAGAGGTGTGGAGGCTGCGTGTCAGTCCTAGAGGTGTGGAGGCTGCGTATCAGTCCTAGAGGTGTGGAGGCTGCGTATCAGTCCTAGAGGTGTGGATGCTGCGTATCAGTCCTAGAGGTGTGGATGCTGCGTGTCAGTCCTAGAGGTGTGGATGCTGCGTGTCAGTCCTAGAGGTGTGGATGCTGCGTGTCAGTCCTAGAGGTGTGGAGGCTGCGTGTCAGTCCTAGAGGTGTGGAGGCTGCGTGTCAGTCCTAGAGGTGTGGAGGCTGCGTGTCAGTCCTAGAGGTGTGGAGGCTGCGTGTCAGTCCTAGAGGTGTGGATGCTGCGTGTCAGTCCTAGAGGTGTGGATGCTGCGTGTCAGTCCTAGAGGTGTGGAGGCTGCGTATCAGTCCTAGAGGTGTGGAGGCTGCGTATCAGTCCTAGAGGTGTGGATGCTGCGTGTCAGTCCTAGAGGTGTGGATGCTGCGTGTCAGTCCTAGAGGTGTGGAGGCTGCGTGTCAGTCCTAGAGGTGTGGAGGCTGCGTATCAGTCCTAGAGGTGTGGAGGCTGCGTATCAGTCCTAGAGGTGTGGAGGCTGCGTATCAGTCCTAGAGGTGTGGAGGCTGCGTGTCATTCCCTAGAGGTGTGGAGGCTGCGTGTCAGTCCTAGAGGTGTGGATGCTGCGTATCAGTCCTAGAGGTGTGGAGGCTGCGTATCAGTCCCTAGAGGTGTGGAGGCTGCGTATCAGTCCTAGAGGTGTGGAGGCTGCGTATCAGTCCTAGAGGTGTGGAGGCTGCGTATCAGTCCTAGAGGTGTGGAGGCTGCGTGTCAGTCCTAGAGGTGTGGATGCTGCGTGTCAGTCCTAGAGGTGTGGAGGCTGCGTGTCAGTCCTAGAGGTGTGGAGGCTGCGTGTCAGTCCTAGAGGTGTGGAGGCTGCGTATCAGTCCTAGAGGTGTGGAGGCTGCGTATCAGTCCTAGAGGTGTGGAGGCTGCGTGTCAGTCCTAGAGGTGTGGAGGCTGCGTGTCATTCCTAGAGGTGTGGAGGCTGCGTGTCAGTCCTAGAGGTGTGGATGCTGCGTGTCAGTCCTAGAGGTGTGGAGGCTGCGTATCAGTCCTAGAGGTGTGGAGGCTGCGTATCAGTCCTAGAGGTGTGGAGGCTGCGTATCAGTCCTAGAGGTGTGGATGCTGCGTGTCAGTCCTAGAGGTGTGGAGGCTGCGTGTCAGTCCTAGAGGTGTGGAGGCTGCGTGTCAGTCCTAGAGGTGTGGAGGCTGCGTATCAGTCCTAGAGGTGTGGATGCTGCGTGTCAGTCCTAGAGGTGTGGAGGCTGCGTATCAGTCCTAGAGGTGTGGAGGCTGCGTATCAGTCCTAGAGGTGTGGAGGCTGCGTGTCAGTCCTAGAGGTGTGGAGGCTGCGTGTCAGTCCTAGAGGTGTGGATGCTGCGTATCAGTCCTAGAGGTGTGGAGGCTGCGTATCAGTCCTAGAGGTGTGGAGGCTGCGTATCAGTCCTAGAGGTGTGGAGGCTGCGTATCAGTCCTAGAGGTGTGGAGGCTGCGTAGGCAGTCCTAGAGGTGTGGAGGCTGCGTATCAGTCCCTAGAGGTGTGGAGGCTGCGTATCAGTCCTAGAGGTGTGGAGGCTGCGTGTCAGTCCTAGAGGTGTGGAGGCTGCGTGTCAGTCTAGAGGTGTGGAGGCTGCGTGTCAGTCCTAGAGGTGTGGATGCTGCGTATCAGTCCTAGAGGTGTGGAGGCTGCGTGTCAGTCCTAGAGGTGTGGATGCTGCGTATCAGTCCTAGAGGTGTGGAGGCTGCGTATCAGTCCTAGAGGTGTGGAGGCTGCGTATCAGTCCTAGAGGTGTGGAGGCTGCGTATCAGTCCTAGAGGTGTGGAGGCTGCGTGTCAGTCCTAGAGGTGTGGATGCTGCGTGTCAGTCCTAGAGGTGTGGAGGCTGCGTATCAGTCCTAGAGGTGTGGAGGCTGCGTATCAGTCCTAGAGGTGTGGAGGCTGCGTATCAGTCCTAGAGGTGTGGAGGCTGCGTATCAGTCCTAGAGGTGTGGATGCTGCGTATCAGTCCTAGAGGTGTGGAGGCTGCGTATCAGTCCTAGAGGTGTGGAGGCTGCGTATCAGTCCTAGAGGTGTGGAGGCTGCGTATCAGTCCTAGAGGTGTGGAGGCTGCGTATCAGTCCTAGAGGTGTGGAGGCTGCGTGTCAGTCCTAGAGGTGTGGATGCTTGCGTGTCAGTCCTAGAGGTGTGGAGGCTGCGTATCAGTCCTAGAGGTGTGGAGGCTGCGTATCAGTCCTAGAGGTGTGGAGGCTGCGTATCAGTCCTAGAGGTGTGGAGGCTGCGTATCAGTCCTAGAGGTGTGGAGGCTGCGTGTCAGTCCTAGAGGTGTGGAGGCTGCGTGTCAGTCCTAGAGGTGTGGAGGCTGCGTATCAGTCCTAGAGGTGTGGAGGCTGCGTATCAGTCCTAGAGGTGTGGAGGCTGCGTATCAGTCCTAGAGGTGTGGAGGCTGCGTATCAGTCCTAGAGGTGTGGAGGCTGCGTGTCAGTCCTAGAGGTGTGGAGGCTGCGTGTCATTCCTAGAGGTGTGGAGGCTGCGTGTCAGTCCTAGAGGTGTGGATGCTGCGTATCAGTCCTAGAGGTGTGGATGCTGCGTATCAGTCCTAGAGGTGTGGAGGCTGCGTATCAGTCCTAGAGGTGTGGAGGCTGCGTATCAGTCCTAGAGGTGTGGAGGCTGCGTATCAGTCCTAGAGGTGTGGAGGCTGCGTATCAGTCCTAGAGGTGTGGAGGCTGCGTATCAGTCCTAGAGGTGTGGAGGCTGCGTATCAGTCCTAGAGGTGTGGATGCTGCGTGTCAGTCCTAGAGGTGTGGAGGCTGCGTGTCAGTCCTAGAGGTGTGGAGGCTGCGTATCAGTCCTAGAGGTGTGGAGGCTGCGTGTCAGTCCTAGAGGTGTGGAGGCTGCGTGTCAGTCCTAGAGGTGTGGATGCTGCGTGTCAGTCCTAGAGGTGTGGAGGCTGCGTATCAGTCCTAGAGGTGTGGAGGCTGCGTGTCAGTCCTAGAGGTGTGGATGCTGCGTGTCAGTCCTAGAGGTGTGGAGGCTGCGTATCAGTCCTAGAGGTGTGGATGCTGCGTATCAGTCCTAGAGGTGTGGAGGCTGCGTATCAGTCCTAGAGGTGTGGAGGCTGCGTATCAGTCCTAGAGGTGTGGAGGCTGCGTATCAGTCCTAGAGGTGTGGAGGCTGCGTGTCAGTCCTAGAGGTGTGGATGCTGCGTGTCAGTCCTAGAGGTGTGGAGGCTGCGTGTCAGTCCTAGAGGTGTGGAGGCTGCGTATCAGTCCTAGAGGTGTGGAGGCTGCGTATCAGTCCTAGAGGTGTGGAGGCTGCGTATCAGTCCTAGAGGTGTGGAGGCTGCGTGTCAGTCCTAGAGGTGTGGAGGCTGCGTGTCAGTCCTAGAGGTGTGGAGGCTGCGTATCAGTCCTAGAGGTGTGGATGCTGCGTATCAGTCCTAGAGGTGTGGAGGCTGCGTATCAGTCCTAGAGGTGTGGAGGCTGCGTGTCAGTCCTAGAAGGTGTGGAGGCTGCGTATCAGTCCTAGAGGTGTGGAGGCTGCGTATCAGTCCTAGAGGTGTGGAGGCTGCGTATCAGTCCTAGAGGTGGGAGGCTGCGTATCAGTCCTAGAGGTGTGGAGGCTGCGTATCAGTCCTAGAGGTGTGAGGCTGCTGTCAGTCCTAGAGGTGTTGGAGGCTGCTGCGTATCAGTCCTAGAGGTGGGATTGTGGAGGCTCCCTGTTCAGTCCTAGAGTGGTGGAGGCTTCCGTATCAGTCCTAGAGTTGTGGAGGCTTTGCGTGTCAGTCCTAGAGGTGTGGATGCTGCGCGTCAGTCCTAGAGGTGTGGAGGCCGTATCAGTCCTAGAGGTGTGGAGCTGCGTATCAGTCTAGAGTGTGGAGGCTGCGTATCAGTCCTAGAGGTGTGGAGGCTGCGTGTCAGTCCTAGAGGTGTGGAGGCTGCGTGTCATTCCTAGAGGTGTGGAGGCTGCGTATCAGTCCTAGAGGTGTGGATGCTGCGTATCAGTCCTAGAGGTGTGGATGCTGCGTATCAGTCCTAGATGTGGAGGCTGCGTATCAGTCCTAGAGGTGTGGAGGCTGCGTATCAGTCTAGAGGTGTGGAGGCTGCGTATCAGTCCTAGAGTGTGGAGGCTGCGTATCAGTCCTAGAGGTGTGAAGCTGCGTATCAGTCCTAGAGGTGTGGAGGCTGCGTATCAGTCCTAGAGGTGTGGATGCTGCGTGTCAGTCCTAGAGGTGTGAGGCTGCCTCAGTCTAGAGGTGTGGAGGCTGCGATCAGTCCTAGAGGTGTGGAGGCTGCGTATCAGTCCTAGAGGTGTGGAGGCTGCGTGTCAGTCCTAGAGGTGTGGATGCTGCGTTCAGTCCTAGAGTGTGGAGGCTGCGTATCAGTCCTAGAGGGTGGAGGCTGCGTGTCAGTCCTAGAGGTGTGGATGCTGCGTGTCAGTCCTAGAGGTGTGGAGGCTGCGTGTCAGTCCTAGAGGTGTGGATGCTGCGTCAGTCCTAGAGGTGTGGAGGCTGCGTATCAGTCCTAGAGGTGTGGATGCTGCGTATCAGTCCTAGAGGTGTGGAGGCTGCGTATCAGTCCTAGAGGTGTGGAGGCTGCGTATCAGTCCTAGAGGTGTGGAGGCTGCGTGTCAGTCCTAGAGGTGTGGATGCTGCGTGTCAGTCCTAAGGGTGGAGGCTGCGTGTCAGTCCTAGAGGTGTGGAGGCTGCGTATCAGTCCTAGAGGTGTGGAGGCTGCGTATCAGTCCTAGAGGTGTGGAGGCTGCGTGTCAGTCCTAAGGTGTGGAGGCTGCGTGTCATTCCTAGAGGTGTGGAGGCTGCGTATCAGTCCTAGGGTGTGGATGCTGCGTATCAGTCCTAGAGGTGTGGAGGCTGCGTATCAGTCCTAGAGGTGTGGAGGCTGCGTATCAGTCCTAGAGGTGTGGAGCTGCGTATCAGTCCTAGAGGTGTGGAGGCTGCGTATCAGTCCTAGAGGTGTGGAGGCTGCGTATCAGTCCTAGAGGTGTGGAGGCTGCGTATCAGTCCTAGAGGTGTGGATGCTGCGTGTCAGTCCTAGAGGTGTGGAGGCTGCGTGTCAGTCCTAGAGGTGTGGAGGCTGCGTATCAGTCCTAGAGGTGTGGAGGCTGCGTATCAGTCCTAGAGGTGTGGAGGCTGCGTGTCAGTCCTAGAGGTGTGGATGCTGCGTATCAGTCCTAGAGGTGTGGAGGCTGCGTATCAGTCCTAGAGGTGGACGTGGTGGCTCTTGCAGCTTCACTCATTGTTTCTCTGCTCTCCCTGCAGCCCCCATTGAAGAAACTGGTGCACACTCTGCTGAGGAGCTGCTCATACACTAATGGTGAGTGGGCGAACACAGCTGAGAAGGGGTGGGGGTCTGTAATGGTGTGTGGGGGTCTGTGATGGTGTGTGGGGGGTCTGTGATGGTGTGTGGGGGTCTGTGATGGAGTATGGGGGGGTCTGTGATGGTTGTGTGGGGGGTCTGTAATGGAGTATGGGGGGTCTGTGATGGTGTATGGGGGGGGTCTGTGATGGTGTGTGGGGGTCTGTAATGGTGTGTGGGGGGGTCTGTGATGTGTTGGGGGGTCTGTAATGGTGTGTGTGGGGGGTCTGTAATGGTGTGTGTGGGGGTCTGTGATGGTGTGTGTGGGGGGTCTGTAATGGTGTGTGGGGGGGTCTGTAATGGAGTATGGGGGGGTCTGTAATGTGTGTGGGGGGTCTGTGATGGTGTGTGTGGGGGGTCTGTGATGGTGTGTGTGGGGGTCTGTAATGGTGTGTGTGGGGGGGTCTGTAATGGTTGTGTGGGGGGTCTGTGATGGTGTGTGGGGGGGTCTGTGATGGTGTGTGGGGGGGTCTGTGATGGTGTGTGTGGGGGGGTCTGTAATGGTGTGTGTGGGGGGTCTGTAATGGTGTGTGGGGGTCTGTGATGGTGTGTGGTGGGGGGTCTGTAATGGTGTTGTGTGGGGGGTCTGTAATGGTGTGTGGGGGGTCTGTGATGGTGTGTGGGGGGGGTCTGTGATGGTGTGTGGGGGGGTCTGTAATGGTGTGTGTGGGGGTCTGTAATGGTGTGTGTGGGGGTCTGTAATGGTGTGTGGGGGGGTCTGTAATGGAGTATGGGGGGTCTGTAATGGTGTGTGTGGGGGGTCTGTGATGGTGTGTGGGGGTCTGTAATGGTGTGTGTGGGGGTCTGTAATGGAGTATGGGGGGTCTGTAATGGTGTGTGGGGGTCTGTGATGTGTGTGGGGGGGTCTGTGATGGTGTGGGGGGGGTCTGTAATGGTGTGTGTGGGGGGTCTGTAATGGTGTGTGGGGGGTCTGTAATGGAGTATGGGGGGTCTGTAATGGTGTGTGGGGGGTCTGTGATGTGTGTGGGGGGGTCTGTGATGGTGTGTGGGGGGGTCTGTAATGGTGTGTGGTGGGGGGTCTGTAATGTGTGTGTGGGGGGTCTGTAATGGTGTGTGGGGGGTCTGTAATGGTGTGTGGGGGTCTGTAATGGTGTGTGGGGGGGTCTGTGATGGTGTGTGTGGGGGGTCTGTAATGGTGTGTGGGGGGTCTGTGATGGTGTGTGTGGGGGGTCTGTAATGGTGTGTGGGGGGTCTGTGATGGTGTGTGGGGGGTCTGTAATGGAGTATGGGGGGGTCTGTAATGGAGTATGGGGGGGTCTGTAATGGTGTTGTGGGGGGTCTGTAATGGAGTATGGGGGGTCTGTCCTGACCTGCTCCTGCAGAAACTGTAAAACTGCAAGAGACTGACCAGACACTACAAGGCTGTATTCCTGTCATTGCCACTCCATGATCCCTGAGCCGCGGCCAGAGCCACATAACATGTACCACATCTTACTATATGCGGGTATCCCTGTATTGTGTCCTCTCTGTGCTTTATGCGTGACACAAACATATCAGTGAATCCCAGACTCCGTGTATTGTGTCCTCTCTGTGTATTAGGTGTGACGCTGCGCAGACATATCAGTGAATCCCAGACTCTCTGTATTGTGTCCTCTCTGTGCTTTATGCGTGACACAGATATATCAGAGAATCCCAGACTCCGTGTATTGTGTCCTCTCTGTGTATTATGTGTAACGCTGCGCAGACATATCAGTGAATCCCAGGCTCTCTGTATTGTGTCCACTCTGTGTATTAGGTGTGACGCAGACATATCAGTGAATCCCAGACTCTCTGTATTGTGTCCTCTCTGTGTATTATGTGTGACGCAGACATATCAGTGAATCCCAGACTCTCTGTATTGTGTCCTCTCTGTGTATTAGGTGTGACGCAGACATATCCAGTGAATCCCAGACTCTCTGTATTGTGTCCTCTCTGTGTATTATGTGTGACGCAGACATATCAGTGAATCCCAGACTCTCTGTATTGTGTCCTCTCTGTGTATTAGGTGTGACGCAGACATATCAGTGAATCCCAGACTCTCTGTATTGTGTCCTCTCTGTGTATTATGTGTGACGCAGACATATCAGTGAATCCCAGACTCTCTGTATTGTGTCCTCTCTGTGTATTAGGTGTGACGCAGACATATCAGTGAATCCCAGACTCTCTGTATTGTGTCCTCTCTGTGTATTAGGTGTGACGCAGACATATCAGTGAATCCCAGACTCTCTGTATTGTGTCCTCTCTGTGTATTATGTGTGACGCAGACATATCAGTGAATCCCAGACTCTCTGTATTGTGTCCTCTCTGTGTATTAGGTGTGACGCAGACATATCAGTGAATCCCAGACTCTCTGTATTGTGTCCTCTCTGTGTATTAGGTGTGACGCAGACATATCAGTGAATCCCAGACTCTCTGTATTGTGTCCTCTCTGTTGTATTAGGTGTGACGCAGACATATCAGTGAATCCCAGACTCTCTGTATTGTGTCCTCTCTGTGTATTATGTGTGACGCAGACATATCAGTGAATCCCAGACTCTCTGTATTGTGTCCTCTCTGTGTATTATGTGTGACGCAGACATATCAGTGAATCCCAGACTCTCTGTATTGTGTCCTCTCTGTGTATTATGTGTGACGCAGACATATCAGTGAATCCCAGACTCTCTGTATTGTGTCCTCTCTGTGTATTAGGTGTGACATGTCAGTAAGTCCGTCCCTCTCTCTCCTCCCCAGGTTACCTCGGTGGGATCTCCTCGGCCCGGACATGCAGGGAGGACGCTGCTATCCACGCACTGTGCTATACCTGTATATATATGTATTATGGCTGAATAAATATATATATGTACATACCTGCGCAGGCCGCAGGATCGGACGCCATTTTGTTTAACCCTTCGCCAGAGGAAGGTGTGATGCAGAGCATTGCTCCCAAATCCCGTCCGGCGCAGAGTAAAGGCCCCATGTTTGTCCGGCGCAGAGTAAAGGCCCCATGCTTGTCCACGTGGCAGCGGACACGGCTTTCTGACCCCCCCGAAGCACCACGTTCTGGGGGGAGATCGATAGCATCAGAGGGAGGAATGTTCCGGAATTGAAGCGGTCACGTTCTGCTGGGCTCCTGGTTTGGAGTTCTCCCCTGTTTTTTGGGTTAAAGCTGTGTGTTTAGGTCTCCCCCTCGCTCCCCCCTCTCTTGATGTTCCCTGAGGGGGGGGGCGCTCTTCCGTCAAGTCATGGCACATTCCACCCCCCTCCCCGTTAGAGTGTAAGCTTCACGGAGCAGGATTGCAGCCCTTGATCTCACACGTGCCTTAACCCGAAGGCAATAAATTATCAGTATTGTTTTCACTCCGGAGTTTGCGTTTTATTATTTGGGGGGACCGGGGGGCTATGGCTGACCAAGGGGAGACACTACTCTGAGCTTTCAGGCAGACAGGGGTCATTTGGTGTTACCCCAAAGAGGACAGGAGTGATCAGTGGTACTGAGGGTGCCGGAGGAACGCAATGTATCAAAACGACAGAGGGTACACGGGGGCTGGGGACGTCACTGCCGGGAGGTATCAGAGGGTACACAGGGGCTGGGGACGTCACTGCCGGGAGGTATCAGAGGGTACATAGGGGCTGGGGGACATCACTGGGTGGTATCAGAGGACAGAGGGCTACGGGAGGGGTCACTGGAGGTATCAGAGTACACAGGGGCTGGGGACGTCACTGGGAGGTATCAGAGGACAGAGGGTACACAGGGGCTGGGGGACGTCACTGGGTGGTATCAGAGGACAGAGGGTACACAGGGGCTGGGGGGCGTCACTGGGTGGTATCAGAGAACAGAGGGTACACAGGGGCTGGGGACGTCACTGGGAGGTATCAGAGGACAGAGGGTACCAGGGGCTGGGGGACGTCACTGGTGGTAATCAGAGGACAGAGGGTACACAGGGGCTGGGGGGCGTCACTGGGTGGTATCAGAGGGTACACAGGGGCTGGGGACGTCACTGCCGGGAGGTATCAGAGGGTACACGGGGGCTGGGGACGTCACTGGGAGGTATCAGAGGTACACAGGGCTGGGGACGTCACTGGGTATCAGTGGACAGAGGGTACACAGGGCTGGGGACATCACTGGGTGGTATCAGAGGGTACACAGGGGCGTGGGACGTCACTGGTGGTATCAGAGAACAGAGGGTACACAGGGGCTGGGGACGTCACTGCCGGATATCAGAGGACAGAGGGTACACAGGGGCTGGGGGACGTCACTGGGAGGTATCAGAGGACAGAGGGTACACAGGGGCTGGACGTCACTGGGAGGTATCAGAGAACAGGGTACACAGGGGCTGGGACATCACTGGGTGGGTATCAGAGGGTACACAGGGGCTGGGACGTCACTGGGAGTATCAGAGAACAGAGTACACGGGGGCTGGGGATGTCACTGGGAGTATCAGTGGACAGAGGGTACACAGGGGCTGGGGATGTCACTGGAAGTATCAGTGGACAGAGGGTACACAGGGCGGGGACGTCACTGCGGGAGGTATCAGACGACAGAGGTACACAGGGGCTGGGGACGTCACTGAGGGTGTATCAGAGAACAGAGGGTACACAGGGCTGGGGAACGTCACTGGGAGTGTATCAGTGGACAGAGGTACACACAGGGCCGGCGCAAACGTAAGGCGGCACAGGCGGCCGCCTTACTGTCTGGCTTCCTGCCAGATTGAGGGGGCGGAAGAATTCTTCCCAACGAAAATATATTGTTGGTTACTTTTACATTTCCTGGTGATGGGGAGCGCAGTAGAGCCGGCGAAGTGCCGCCCACCTCGTTCTCTGGCCCAGCGAGCGGCGGCTGCACCCTGTCGATGTCATCATCATTGACAGCGGTGGGCCGGGTGCCGCCATCTTGGTGGAGACCAATAGAGGCAGAGTCTGCCGCTATCTTGGTCTCCACCAAGATGGCGTGCCGGCCCGCCCCCACCAATTGATGATTACATTGGCAGTGCGACAGCGAGACCACCGCTCGCTAGGCTAGCTGGGCTTTTACACCTCCAATGTCGGCTCCCTCCCAGTCCAATCGGTCCTGGCGGCAGCCGGCACCAGCCAGCCAGCCCAGTCGCACCCTCTGCATGGTCTGCCAGGATTTCAAACAGCCTGAAGGAGGAGGAGGGACACAGCAGAGTGGGCCACAAGTGACCACACCACCAAGTGCAGCACAAGCTAAGGACAAGCTGCACAGCATGTCCTTCACTAGCACTAAAAGAACATGTGGTCACGCCAGGAGGATGAGGAAACAATATAGGGATGCCGCGGGAGGAAGGTGAATAAGTGTGATGATCAAAATGTTCCAAAATCGTTGTGTTTCAAAGTCTTTAAATTTTTAGGATTGCAAGGTGCTCAGCCTGTATTGTGAAAAACCCTGAGGTAAAATTCTTGGTGGCTTTAATTTATGGTATGCTATTCTGAGCCAAAGTACTTTGATTCACGCTAATTTTCCATGTACTACATGGAGCTTCTGGGAATTAAGGAGAACTGACATCTACCATCCCTAATGTGCCACTCTGTTCTGCCATGCTAGTGTCTGTATCATGCAAGGTATAAGTGTGACATTTGAAAGGGACACTCTCATTTTCTAGTTTTAAAATGGTCAAGATAGGAGTGCACCCCCCCCCCCCAGCTTCTCTGATCTGGATAAATCGTGGGGTGAAGTAGATTGATATACTGGAGCCTGAGGGGTGTAAATTGATATGCTGGGGCCGGGTGTAAATTGATATGCTGGGGCCGGGGGGTGTAAATTGATATGCTGGGGCCGGGGTGTAAATTTGATATGCTGGCGGCTTGTTAAATGATATGCTGGGGGTGTCAAATTATATTCTGGGGTGTAAATTGATATGCTGGGCCTGGGGGTGTAAAATGATATACAGGGGTTTGAATAAACTGATATTGGTACATTTACTGTGAGTTTTTTTGCTGTGGAGCTCTGTGATACATTCATACACACCGCACATTACTGTGAGTTTTATTGCTGTGGATTCTGTGATACGCTCATACACACCGCACATTACTGTGAGTTTTATTGCTGTGGATTCTGTGATACGCTCATACACACTGCCCATTACAGGGAGTTTTTATTGCTGTGGAGCTCAGTGATACACTCATGCACAATGCACATTACTGGAAGGTTTATTGAAGTGAGCTCTGTAATTTGCAATGTGTATAAATACATCAATTACGTATCTTATAAATCTGAATTGTTCCTGGTGTGGGTATAAATAAAACCCACCAGTTTCTCTCATGGCTGAGACGCAGCATGAGCATATGTGGCTGCTTAGAAAGCAGCTTTTGGTTTCATTAGGTAGGACTCACCTTACCAGAGGTGCCGTGACGTGGAAGGTGGGCTTACACTTTAATGTCCATACAAGTAAACCAAAACCACTGTGTTTTGTTTTGCATGGAGCTACAGGGGTGAGTGCAAATGACAACAAGAAAAATAAGCTATGTTTTAGAGATTATTATGCATCTCAATGCTGATTGGCGTGGCACGGATGGGGGGGGGCACCAAAACGCACCTTCGCCTGAGTAGACAAAAATGCTTGCACCGGCCCTGGGTACACAGGGGCTGGGGGACGTCACTGGGTGGTATCAGAGAACAGAGGGTACACAGGGGCTGGGGACGTCACTGGGAGGTATCAGTGGACAGAGGGTACACAGGGGCTGGGGGACGTCACTGGGTGGTATCAGAGGACAAGGTACACAGGGGCTGGGGACGTCACTGGAGGTATCAGTGGACAGAGGGTACACAGGGGCTGGGGGACGTCACTGGGTGGTATCAGAGAACAGAGGGTACACAGGGGCTGGGGGACGTCACTGGGTGGTATCAGAGAACAGAGGGTACACAGGGGCTGGGGGACGTCGCTGGCGTGGTGGTATCAGAGAACAGAGGGTACACGGGCTGGGGGACGTCACTGGGTGGTATCAGAGAACAGAGGGTACACAGGGGCTGGGGATGTCACTGGGAGGTATCAGTGGACAGAGGGTACACAGGGGCTGGGGGACATCACTGGGTGGTATCAGTGGACAGAGGGTACACAGGGGCTGGGGGACGTCACTGGGTGGTATCAGAACAGAGGGTACACAGGGGCTGGGGACGTCACTGGGAGGTATCAGAGGGTACACGGCTGGGGACGTCACTGGGAGGTATCAGTGGACAGAGGGTACACAGGGGCTGGGGACGTCACTGGGAGGTATCAGTGGACAGAGGGTACACAGGGGCTGGGGACGTCACTGGGAGGTATCAGTGGACAGAGGGTACACAGGGGGGGGACGTCACTGGGTGGTATCAGAGGACAGAGGGTACACAGGGGCTGGGGACGTCACTGGTATCAGTGGACAGAGGGTACACAGGGGCTGGGGGACATCACTGGGTGGTATCAGAGGGTACACGGGCTGGGGGACGTCACTGGGAGGTATCAGAGAACAGAGGGTACACAGGGGCTGGGGATGTCACTGGGAGGTATCAGTGGACAGAGGGTACACAGGGGCTGGGGACGTCACTGGGTGGTATCAGAGAACAGAGGGTACACAGGGGCTGGGGACGTCACTGTGGTATCAGAGGACAGAGGGTACACAGGGGCTGGGGGACGTCACTGGGTGGTATCAGTGGACAGAGGGTACACAGGGGCTGGGGGACATCACTGGGTGGTATCAGAGGGTACACAGGGGCTGGGGGACATCACTGGGAGGTATCAGAGAACAGAGGGTACACAGGGGCTGGGGACGTCACTGGGAGGTATCAGAGGGCAGAGGGTACACAGGGGCTGGGGATGTCACTGGGAGGTATCAGAGGGCAGAGGGTACACAGGGGCTGGGGATGTCACTGGGAGGTATCAGAGGGCAGAGGGTACACAGGGGCTGGGGATGTCACTGGGAGGTATCAGAGGGTACAGGGGCTAGGGAAGTCACTGGGAGGTATCAGAGGACAGAGGGTACACAGGGGCTGGGGGACGTCACTGGGAGGTATCAGAGGGCAGAGGGTACAGGGGCTGGGGGACGTCACTGGGAGATATCAGGAGACAGAGGGTACACAGGGGAAGTTACACCACGGTAGAGAGGACAGAGGTCTGGAGGATGTTACCCAGGGTGTTGTAGAGGACAGAGGGCGCACAGGGGCCGGGGATACCTCAAGATATGAATAAGGACAGTGGGTCACAAGGGTATCTCTGGCCGTGCTCCAGCAGGAGGATAACAAGGTCTTATGGATCACCTATTGAAGAGGATTGAGTGGCAGGAGGGGATTAAGGCCACCTTGGCCAGATTGGGGGCTTTAGGCAAGACACACAAATGACTTTGCCGTCAGTCCATATTTCGGCAGAGCTGGATCGCCCTCTGGAGCCGAGAACAGAACATGTGGAGCCAGAGCGGAGGGAGCTTCTCACGGCAGGAGGACGGTGAGGATTTAGTCTGGAGGCAGAGCTGGTGGAAGGAGACATATGGGGTGTCAGATCTTCAGGGAGGGTCGGGGAGTCAGTAACCACGTGAAACACACGGCATCACAGAGCCGCCCACCGGTGAGAAACCACGCATCCGGACTACAACCGGTCCTTCAGGCTGGATTTGAACCATCACTCACCGGGGCTTTATCCGCTTAACACACAACCGGTGGAGAATGGCAAATTTTAGGCTAAAATATCTGGAATTCAGTTTGTTTTGTTTTTTTCTTTTCTTTACATTCCGGAACACGCAGGGTCTATTCACAAAACACCAGACTCCGCTCGTTCCACCGAACCTCAGCGATAATTCAGTGTATTCACTATCGACGGGCACCGTATTTTGCCAATAATGGAGTCGCCAAAGCAGTTATCAGACATCAGCGAAAAGCACCGAATTGTCCTCGGCGAATTCCACCGAAATGAGAAAATAAAGTAGGAAGTCTCCTATTCTCCTATAAGACTTAATAAATAAACATGTATCAAAACGTGTCTAAATAATAAAAAGATCCGTTCCGCAATTTATAAATTAAAAAGCAAAAAATGCCCAAAAAAATCTGTTAAAAAAATAAATATTACAAAAACGTCTTTTAAAAATAAAAAGTTTTTAAAAATACAAATGGCTTTTTTAAAAAAAATACAAAATCATCTTTAAAAAAAATAAATGCAAAAATGTTTTTTAAAAAAATAAAGGTTTTTGAGAAAAAATGAAAATAGTAAGTGGTCTTTAAATAAAATTAAAAAAAGATATTCCCCTTAACAAGTGAAGCTATGGGATTCGCCCGGTTTTAAACCTGTCGAATTTAAACATTGAAATCGGGTCGTTTCGGTGAAATTCTGCGTTCTGTGAATAGACGAATCGTTAGTTCTCCTCTTGATGACAATTTCAGCGTCGCCGAATCGCACCGAAATGCACCGTATTTCTCTCG